>JARQOD010000903.1:0-118027 GCA_033576555.1 Oophaga sylvatica
ATATCACTGTGAAAAAATTTTTCATTACCCTTGATTTCTTACCTTTTTCCCCCGGGGGTGAAATGCTACTTGGTTTCCAAAATTTTGCCTCAGGGGGTTTTATAAACCTTATTCGCTTAAGCACGGGATAAGGGGAAGAGGTTTTTAATCCCCGGGGGGCTTTTGAGTACCGTGATGCCCTTTTTCATAATGTTTTTTCGTCTTCCTTTTTCATGAATGACTTTTCAGCGATTTTGTGGATAATTTCGATTTTTTTTTTGGGGGATGATATCTGATTTTTTCCAATGAGGGGACTTCGTGAAACATGTTCGGACTGTGTTCCATTTTTTAAAGAAATTGCCGTTGTGGGGTTAAAAAGTTTTTTTTGGGCGTAAAGGATTTTTTTCGGGATCATTTTGTCCCCCATTTTTTATTGAAATGGCCCGAAAAGGTTCAGGCCATCTGTTTTTGGGTCCAACCTCTTCTTAAAAAGGTTTTTCAAGATTTTGGGGTTTTGCAATTTTTATCGTAAATTTATTGGTAATTTCTCTGTTTTTTTTAAACCCTTTGATGATTTCCAAAAAAGGGTTTGATGGGGTGAATTTTGGCCCCTACCCACCTCGTTTGGGAATTTTAAGCAAGATACTTTGTCCTTTCACGGCAGCCTGAGTTTCTCCCCCTTTCGGGGGGAGGTTATCTTAAATTTTGGGGCAGGTGCCTTTTTCCCCAAAAAACCCAGAACCTAAAAGAACCATTGTCCTTTTTTCTCTCGAAATTTTCCCCCAACTGACTAATTAGAGGGGTAATGGGAGTTATTCCAGAATGGCTTTTGAAATGGAGTTTGGGGAGGACCAAAAACTTGGGGTGGCCTCAAACCAAAGAATTTTTTTTATCGGGAAAAAAAAGCCAAGCGACTTAATCCTAGACAGGTTATTTTTTGGTAGCGGGAGTGCAGGCAAAACAATACCCAAGCTTTTTTTAACTATGAATTGCAGTACCCTACTAACCACCCCCAATAGGGGGAGCCGTGGAGCGTTCCTATTTGGGGCCAGACGCCTCGAAAAAGCTGAGAAATAATACCCTAAAGATGAAAAGGAAAGCTATCTGCCCCAGCAAAAAACCCCAAAATAATAGCAACCCCCCCAAACATGTAATGGCGGTTGACAAACAAAAACTGACACGACAAAAAAAAAAATTTTGAGAATTTGGGGGCCCAAATAACTAAATAGAAAAGGGGAAGGGGGGGGGACTTTTCAAAACCAAAAAAAACCCCTGAAAGCACCAATTATAATTTAAAAAACCCGAGATCACAACCCTACACCAAAAATTAGCCCCTGGTGTAACAAACAAAACAGCGGGGCCCTAAAAAAACTGGAAAAAGCAAAATAAAACACAGTGGCTAAAATAAACAAGAGGGCAAAAGCCCCTGGGGGGACCCAGAAGGCCCCCCGAAGTTGGGAAAAAAGCAAAAATCAAGCACGAAAAAAAAGAAGAAAAGTCTTATCTGAAAAAAAGGGAAAATGCGACCGACACACGGCTACAAGGGAAACTGGAATCGGGATTTAGACCAGAACAATTGATAAACCCGGCAACCCTGATGGAAGGTGATCCCTTTATAAGCCAGTCAGTAACCCTTTTTCCCAGTCCTCACAATCTTCAAGAACAGACCAGTCCCTTTTGAACCCCCCAGGGGAGCCTCTGCTCGAATCATCTAAAACCCTTCACAATCCCCCCCCTTGAGGAGGGGTCACCGAACCCTCATTTGAGCCCGGTCGGTCAGGTGAGTTCTATGATAGCGGGGATGATCCCTAGATGGATGTCCGAAGCAAACCCCAAGAATTGTTTTCCCCTGACCATAACCCCCCACTTAACCAATACGGAGTTTCCGTTTAGAAAAACGGAATCTAATATTTTTCAACCCCCTCTCCTTGCCCCCCAAACCCAAAAAAGGGGCAGGGGCACAGCAGCAGGGGAACCCCTGCTCAACAAACCTCTTCAACAAGGGGTTTTTGGGGAAACGTTTGGATCTTAAATGTCCTGGAAGAAGCAAACGAAAAAAAAAGGGTTTTTAAAAATCTCCATGATCTTTAAGGTCCATGAACCAAAAGGTTAAATTTGGGGATGCTACCCCCTGGAATATTTTTGAGGCAACCCCACCAAGCCCCCCACTTTAAACCCGGGGCCATCAGTCCTATGGGGGTTTGAAACCGCTGGGGGCCCCCTCTTGAAAGGGAAACCTCCCACTACCTGGCCCCCCAAAATTTTTTATCCCCCAAACAAAGATCAACCCGGGGGAAGACAAAGCCTCCGTCTGTCCCGAAAAAATCGGGGGAAACCCCCAAAATTTCAAAAAGGAACATCAAAATGGCGAGTACCCTATTTTTAAGAGCAAACTCCCAAAGGAAAAAAAAAACCCCTCATCCTGATCACAACACAAAGCATTTAGAAAAGTCTCCAAGTCTGGTTTTGTTCCTCAGTTTTGCCCCTTGGCTGGGATAAAAAGCCGAGGAAAAGACAATTAAAAACCCCAAGTTTTGAACAAAAGGTCCTCCAAAATTTTTGGGGAAAAAACTGGACCCCCTGTCAGAACAATGTTCTGGAATCCCCTTAAAAACCCGTGCTGAAGGAACAAAGGCACCAATTCCCCGGGGGGAAGGCAACTTAGGAAACCCAAAATGTATCATTTTTGGAAAACCCTACACAAATCACCCGATGGGGTCATTCTCGGGGAAAAAGGGGAAAGGGGGGAAATGAAATCCATAGAGATAGGGGGCCAGGGGGCCTTGGGCAAGGCAAGGCAAAAAACAAACCATAAGGGAGAGCAAGCTTGGAGCGGAGCAATCCTGAGGAAGCACAAATTTCCGAATCCCGGACAAGGGGCCACCCCAAAAAGGAACCCCTAAAACCAAGTCTCTGGTACCAAAAATTCCGGGGGGCCCACCAACCGGAACAAGAATTCAGAATCCACTCTTTTTCCATGGTCCGGGAAAAAAATTTTCCAAAAAGGGCAGCGCTGGGGTTCCTCCTGACACCCCCCCAGAGCAAGTCCCAAAAAATTGGGGGGAATGGCGGAAAAACCCCACCCTTTTCAAATAACAAAGGGGTCAGATAACTCAGGAGAGTCCGAAAAAAACTCTCGGGAGCACCGCTTAACATTCTTAGTCCCCGGAAAAAGGAAACCCCAAAAAATTTAAAAGTGTAAAAAAAAAAGGCCCACCTGGCCGTCTAGGAGTGAGTCGTTTTGGGAGATTCCAGAAAACCCCTTCTTATGGCCGTAAGGACCCCCCGATTTTTGGGGTCCCCCCACCCAAGTCTCCCCCCTTAAAAAAACCCCCTTCATCCCCTAATCCGATTACCATTTTATAATTACGTTCAGTAGAGAAAAAATTTTCAGAAAAAAGGGGAAAAGGGGTTTCTTTTAGAGGTTTTGGGTCTTTTTGGGACAAAAGGGGACCTCCCCCCCTTTTGACATAAAAACCCCCCTAAATGGCAAGAAACTCGGGTGCCGAAAACGGACAAAGTGAATCTCTGCTTAAGTTCTAAAAAAGCAGAATGCCTCGGGGGGCCAATTTTACCACATGAAACCCTTTTTGGTCAAATCAGTCAATGGTTTAACAAAAACCAGAAATTCCAATAAATTTACGAAAAAATTGCAAAACCCAAAAATCTTTGAAGCCCCTTTAATGAAGTGGTTTGGGGCCCAATCACAGATCCTGAACCTTGCCGGGGTTTTCCATTTCAATAAAAAAGGGGACAAAATGAACCCCAGAAATGGACCTTTGTACCCAAAAAACTTTTGTTCCCCTTCCATACAAGCTTCTCCCCAAAAATTCGGAATACGTTCGAACAGTTCACAGAAGTCCCAGTCATTGGAAAAAACAAGAAATCCAAAAACAACGAAGTATCCCCAAAATCTCAAAAAAAGTCTTTTAAAAGGGGCGGAAGACAAAAGGGGCTTTTGTACCCCCAAAAAGGGTAAGGTACTCAAATGCCCCCCGGGGGGATTGAATGCCTCTTCCATTCATCCCCTGCTTAATGCGAAAAAAGGTTTTCCCCCCCCGGGGGCAACTTGATAAACCAATACGTTTTTCACCCCGGAAAAAAAGGGGCAGAAATCAAGGGTAAGGGGATTGATTTTTCCCCCGTAATATTTTTTAAAAGAGAAATCAATACCGGCCTTAAAAAACCCCCTTTTTTTTGGCCCAAAAAAAAAAAGGCCCCTAAGGGGGAAGAGGGGGGGCTATATACCTTTTTCCAATACCCCTTTTATAAACCCAAGCGCATGTTTTACAAAAAAAATTAAAAGGCGACCTTGGGGGTTTTCTACCGGGGACTAATTTAATAGCGCAGTCTGCCCCCTTGGGGGGGCAAGGATGCGATTTACCTTCGCTAAAAACCTCAAAAAAATCAATCAAAAAGTCAGGAACACCTGAGGGGGGGGCAAAAAACGAAAGGGTTTTGGGGGATATTTTCTGAAACTCGTTTTTTTGTCGCCATTTTACTTTCAGCTTCTGCGCTTCTTCCCCCATCAAAAGGTTTCCAGCGCATGTTCCCCCTGATTCTCCCTTTGTTCTTAAGCAGCCAAGTGAAAAATCGTGTTAAAAACTAGCTAGGGGAACCCGGACTTGACTCCTGAACCTTTGGGGACCTTGTACCCAGCTATTCAACTGAGGAACTCTGAAGCACTTGTGGACTCTAACCCCCGCTCTTTGAAAGACCCACGTTTGCAGGACTTACGGAACGGAAAAAAAGATCGAATCTGTGTTGGGAGTGTTTTTGGGCTTGGATTGTCTGGCCTCTGTTTCCCCCTTTTTGTGTCTCAAACTGTGGACTTTTTGCCAATTTTTATAATAAACGGGGCTTTTCTATAAAAACCCGGTCTCATTTGTTCATCCCCCCAAGCCCCAGACCTATATGAACTGTATACATACATTAAAAGATTCTGAACCAAAAAAAGTTAGTGTCTGCTGGGTTGGAAGCTGTGTTGCTGTAATTGGATACAGACGGGTTTTTTACTTTCTGGTGCAGGGGGTTTTGTTCTCAAACCATTCCAGGTGAGCAATTCCCTTTTTTTTTCTTTCTGCGGGGTTTCACGGGGGAACACTTGTTTTTTTTTTTTTTCCTTTTTTGTCTGGTAACTCTGGATATCGATTTGGTTGAAACTTTCTGTGATGTGGGGTTGTACTTTCACAACCTTCCCGGTAATTCCCTTTTAAATTTTTTTTCTCCTGGGTTGCCCCAGGTAACACTATTGTTTTTTTTTCCCTCCTCCCCCTTTTCAGAATCCTTTTAAAAGATCTGGAAAATGGAGGGCCCGCATAAGGAACTTTGGGAGTGACTGATAAAACCCTTTTTAGATTTGCAGAATATAAAGACCCGTTTTACAATTACGGGCCTCAAAATCAAATTTGCAAGGGGGTTTGGGCAAATACCCGGATTTGGACCGGGGTTGGGTTCTGGGGGCAGCCCCGGCTCCTGCCTACCCGATGCTGGGTTCCCAAGTTGCCCCTTTTGTTTTGGGGTGACGTGGAAATTGGGGATTTATTAAACAATGCAATCTTTTTTTTTTTCCCAAAAGTTTTAAAATTTTCCCCCTGAAATCTAAGGTGCTTACTAAAATTGGGGCTTCAAAAAGGGGTTTTATGTGGGAAAAAACCCTTTATTGAGACTGGGGTGGTTTTGAATCACCCTTTATGTTTTATTTCAGCCAGGGGGGGGTGTTTGATGACCCAATCGGGGTGCAACAGCTGAAGACCATGTTAGCTTTGCCCAAGGGAAACTGGGGAGCAATAGCCTTGGATTTCAGGAGGGGGCCCTTGATCCCCCCGGGGGCAGTTCCGCCAAAAAAATTTTTTTCGAAAGGGGGTTTTCACCACGTTAAGGGAATTGCTTTGCCGACCCTCCCACTGCTTTATGCTTTTTAACTCTGCATCCCTATTGATACTCTCCCCGAACGCAGCAAAAGATTTCGAAAAAAATTTGTACAAAATTTTTCCTCCTTCCTTCCCCGTAAGGAACCTTTGAGTAGATTTTCCGGGGGAACCTAAAACCCGAACCCATGCAGGGAAATCTTTTCAACGAGGGGGTTTTGATGCACGCAAGGGAAATCGTTTTAAGGAGAATCAGTTTCTATTGTGGAAAACGGGGGACTTCATTATAAACTGCCCAGCCGTTCTCGTAACTACTGCAGCACTCATTTATTGTGAGTGTTGCGAGAGGGGATCGTCAGGTCGAGCCTCGGCCCCAGAGAGATCTGCACAAAGATTTGATTTCTCGACTTAAACTCGTTCCCTTGGGACGTTGACTGTGTAAACCTCCATTTTTCAAGTTTCCTCAGCGGTGTCCCGCTGAGTTGTAAGAAAAACAATTCTCATTGTTTCTTTCATCAAACTTGGGTTACTCAGTTGGGTGTCTGTTTGCTATATTGACTCAGGGGCAAGTGGGAAATTTTATGGAGCCCTCCTTTCTTGAAACGGGAATAGTTCAGTGAAAAAGGCTACTCCAGTACAGATGGAGACTTGGATGGCTCCCTCTGACCTCGGACCAGTGGACAAACAGAGCCTTTGAGGGTTCTTATGGGTAAGATATAAGAAAATGTCCTTTATGTTATCTCTTCCCCCACTTTCCCTTATTCAGGGCTACCATGGCGCAGGCCAAATCCTACCATTAACGGGAGCCAAGGAATTACACTTTCCAGAGAAACAGATGAGCCAAAAGTTTCAGCTTGCTCTGTTCCAAAGGAATTGTCATCCCTGAATACCAGCTGTATCCGGACTATGTGGATTTATGGACAAGAAGAAACGCTGCCACTTCCTCCTCCCCCAATGATTGCCAATTGAATTTTGCCTGGAGCAGAGATCCTTTTGGAAGATCTACCCCCTGGGGGGCCCACTAAAGGCTTAAAGGATTACATAGAGAAAATCTGCCAAGGGCTTATACCCCTCTTCTCTTGCAGTGCACCCTCTTTTTGTAAAGGAAGAAAGATGATCTCTGGACCATGCGTAGACTATAGGGAAATAAAATAAGGCATTAGAAACCGTTATCCATTGCCTTTTTCCTGGTTATTGGGAATGCGACATGCCAAAATTTTTTCTAAACTAATCTTCGGGGGCCTAACTTAGTCCGTAAGCCTATGAAAAGGCATTCAGGTCCCTATGGACCTTTGAATATTAGTTAGCCTTTTGGTCTAGTACCCCCCACCACCCAAACACTGGGGAATACATCTTCAGGATCTCCTAGAACATTTGTGGTAATTTATTTGGATGATATTCTAATTTTTTTCTAATCCCCAGAGGAACATATGGACATTTTAAATGGTCTTGGAACGCAAGCAAAATCATCTTTCACAAACTTGAAAAAATGTAATCCAAGGAACGAAACAATTTCTGGGGTATGTACGTCTACACAAGGAATTAGTAGGTGGAACAAACCCAAGCCATCAAGGAGGCCAAGTCCAGAAATGTAAGGAGGTACAGCGCTTCATGGGTTTCCACTTCTATGCGTTTATTTAAAAATTTTCTGGGGTGTCACCTATCACTAACTTTCCCGGAAAGAGTCTAGGTTCTCCTGGAACTCCCCAACCAGGAAGCATTTTCCCGTTAAAAGAAAAATTTACCACTGCACCTATCCTAGAATCCCAACCCCGAGCTTGCCTTCATAAAGGGTGGAGCTTCGACTGTGCCGTTGGACTTTCTCTTAGAGAACAGGTGAGAAAATGTCTTGACCCTGTGCCCTTCTTTTCCCGCATTTTTCGCGAGAGGGAAACACATGTGGGCATAGAGAGTTGTTGGCCTTATTCCCCTTAAAGAATGGAGAACCTTCTTCGGGACTGCACAGCAAATAGTCGTCCTGAAGACCACAACCTTGATTTATTAGGTGGCTAATGCCTGGACTCCTCCAAGCCGCTGGAACTTTTTTTTAAACCAATTTTTATTTTTTCTTTCTTTTTAGCCAGGACGGCAATGGAAAGGCTGATGCATCTCTAGGGATTTACTCAGCAAGACACTCCAATTACTCCTCCTAAGACATTCTTCCTGACTCTTGATTCTTAAGTAATTATAATAAGACCTGCTTAAGGACATCAAGGAACATACCATGCGGATTTCTTTTTGGCACAACCCCCAAGGGACGTATTTGTCTTTAAGAATGGTGTGTGGTTCAGGGGACAGCCTGTAATTCCTGAAAACAGTCAATTGGGTATTGCAACTCATTCACGATTCCAAGTTGCTGGGCATAGAGGAAATTCAAAGACCAGGAATTTCTTTTCGTTTCTTTTGGTGGCCCACTTGCAGGAAGGATTTTTGAATTATTCCTTCATGTAGGTCTGTGAAGATGAAAAACCTCGCTCCTCACCAACTGGTCTGTTACAGCCTCTTCCACCCCTCCCGCCCGGGGGATCCATTTCTTGGACTTCATTGTGGAGTTCCAACCTCTAGGGGAAGAACACCTTTTAGGGGGTTGACCGTCTAACAAAGGACCATTTTATCCTTGTGTTGCTTACCCACTGCAAAACGACATCAATTTGATGTTTTAAAAAATGGTTTCGCTTACATGGAGTTACGATGGGTTTTTCGGAGAGGGGTGCAATTTACTTCAGGTTTTGGCAAAAATTTCTGTCAGCATTTGACATTAAAGTAAACCTTTCTTTTGCTTTTCATCCCAGACAATGGCAGACCGAACGAACCAATCAAACCCTGGAGCATATTTCTCCGCTGCTTTATCTGCCACCAAGGATGATTGGGTGGATTCTTCATTAGCTGGTTCTCGTGTAACAACTTCGAGTGCCTCCACAAACATCTCCTTTTTACTTTTATCTAGGTTATATCCTAACATTTACCACGATTCCCATAAAACCCTTTACCAGCAGTGGCTGAAAGAATACGTCTTTACAGAAGAATAGGGATCTTCTAAAGGAAAACTGGAATCAGCCAAAAAGGTACAAGAAAGCGCAAAAATTTCGTAAAACCCCTGCACCAGCTTTCAAGGTAAACTTGGTCTGGCTGTCAACCAGAAATCTTAGTTAAGGATTCCATCGTCTAAGTTGGGACATAATACATTGGCCCCTTTAAAAAAATCAGTAAATTATAAGTGCCGTTGCTTGTCGTCTTCAACGCCAGAACATGAGAATCCACCCTGTCTTTATGTACCTACTAAAGGCGGCAAACCCAATACGTTTCCTGACTTCTTCTCCTTGCCCTACCCGTGCAGCGATGGTCAGGAAGAATTTGGGGTGGAAAGGATTTTTTCCAGGTTGTATAAAATCTTACAATATTGGATTAAATGGCGGGCTACCCATGGGGACAATATGGGAACCGGTCAATAACGTTAATGCTCCTCGCTTGCTCCGTCATTTTCATCAGAGGACCCACACAAGCCGGCTGGTCATCCGGAGGTTGTCCTTAAGGGGGAGTAATGTAAGGTTCATGTATTTATTCCTGAAACCAGTTTGTTCGTCCACCATTTTACTTTCGCGCGCAGCACTTCCCTCAGTCAAAAGGAGTTTCCGTTGCATGTTCCCCCCTGTTCTCCCTTTGCTTTTAACAGCCACAGCTGGAATCAGTGCTTCAGAATTAGCCTCATGAACCTTGACTGATCCTGAAGCCTTGGACCTTGTACCCAGCTATTCCACTGAGGAACTCGAAGACTTGGGATCGAACCCTGCTCTTTGAAAAGACCCATTTGCATGGACTTACGGTAACAGAGAAGAAGATCCTGAATCTGTGTTGGAAGTGATGCTGAGCTTGGATGCTCTGGCCTCTGTTCTCCGCTTCTGTGTCTGCAAACTGTGTGACTTTTTTGCCAACTTGTATAATAATACGGACTTTTCTTATCAAACCTGTGTCTCATGATGTTCATCGCACCCAAGCACAAGACCTATATGAACTGTACAATACATTACAAAACAGGGTGTTGGTTTTAACATTGGCGCCCAAATGGTTACGACACAGATTTTCCAATCCAAAAAGGATTATGAACTGTAAACAAGGGAAACCCATAGAAATATTGCAGATTAACAGAACCAAAATTTGCAGCACTCTTGATGATCAGTTCAACCCTCATTATAACCTGGAGAGAACTGAGGTTTATTCTCAGCCAAAGGGGTAGAATCATCCCCCAGAAGGGGAAAGGACTTCGTAGGGGATCAAGGAAACCCACAAGTTTAGCAAAAAATCTAATCCATAGGTTAATAGTGCTCAAATCAACGAACCTGAGCAGAAAATGGGACAGAGAGCTATCAAGTGACAGTTATAAAAACTTGTCTGAACAACCCAAGACAAACTGAGGTGCAAAAGTCCTCCTCGCTTAGGGCAGATAAATACATGAGGGCATCACCACTGTAGAAACAAAACCCATTGCCTTTCAACTCTACGCGTGCCCCAACACCACTCTATCACACTGCTGGTTCAGAAGCGGTTCACAAGGCAACACTATTCCACGCTTTACTTCTCCGCTACGCCCAACGTCGTCAATTTGAATCGCTAATACATAGAATCATTGAGACCAAGGGGGGCAGGGAATCCCCATAACATCCTTTAATTATCTGACAGCCCCTTCCGAAAAAGGGCCGCCAAAGCGTCGTCATCCACTTGGTCGGACTGCCCCCTACGGAATCTCTACAGTATAACTCACGTCTTAACCCCTGATTTAATGCCAACAAGGCTTTTTCGCTTGACGTGAATTAGGTCATTGTACAATAACCCAAAACCTAAAAAAGCATCAACATACTCAAAACAGGTCCCAGGTGTCAGGAAAAAGCCAATCCTGAGGATGCCGCCGGAGGAGATGACAATTTAACCTGCTTGCCCGGTTTCCGAACTGATTTTAAGGCAAAAAACAATTTTACAATTATTTTTGAAATTCGAAATTAGTCGATCCCTAAAAACAAATTGGTGGGAATTAGGTTCCAAACACCCTAGCAAGTTGGTAGCAATACTCCGAACCTCAGTGCAAGCTGACCACCGGCCGACAACTGTCAAATCCATTGAGAAAAAAAAAACTCCTCCCCAGCACCCAGGATACAGAGGGAAAAAAAAAAAAAAAAAAAATCAACAAAAGAAAAAATCTTCTACAACTTGAAACTTTTTTTTTTTTTTTTTCTTTCACAATTTTTTTTCCCTTCTGTGAGTACCATACATTTTCAATTTTTTGGGGTGATACTGTTATGATTCTACTAGGAGTGCAGGCAAAAAGGAAAAACACCAGAGCAGTTGAATCTATGAATTGCATACCCGACTAACCCCAAAAGAGGACCATGGATGTTCCTCTTTTGGGTCCGAACGCCTCGTCACAGCCTGAGAAAACTAACTTAAACCTAAAAGAAGAAATAGGAAAGATCTGCCCCGGAGCAAACCCAAAGATAATAGCAAGCCCCAAAATGTAATGGCGGTAAAAGACGAAAAGAACAGACAAAAAAATAGTATACAAACAAAATGGGCCCAAAACTAACTAAATAGAAAAGGATAGGAAGGGTACTTACTGCAATCCCAAAAAAAACCCTTTAAAAGCACCAACTTTACTAATTTCAAAAACCCTGAGATCACACGACCTCTACCACCTAAATTAGCTCTCTGGTGTAACAAAATCAAAACAGCAGCCACTGAAAAAACTGGAAAAAGCAAAAGTACAAACATCAGTGGCTGAACTAAAACAGAGAGGGCAAAAGCCCCTGAGGGGACCAGAAAGCCCCACAGAAGTGTAGGACAAAATGCAAAAATCAACCCACAGAAACAAAAAGAAGAAAATGTCTATCTGTTAGAAGGAGATGCAGACACGACACAGAGGCTACAAGGGAAACTGGAATCAAGGATTCAGACCAAAAACAATTGATCACCGGCAACCTGATGGGAAGGTGACTCCCTTATATAAAGACCAGTCAGTAACACCTGATTCCCAGTCCTCACAATCTTCACTGAACAGACCAGTACCGCTTGTAACCACCAGAGGGAGCCTCTGCTCAGAACTCATCTCAAACCCATTCACAACAGACAGGCCAGGTGGGCCTTGTTTTTCACACGTTTTAATTTTGTGGTTTCCTTTCTTCCTGCACTAAGAATGTTAAGGCGGATGCCCTCTCGAGGAGTTTCCTTGCGGACTCTCCTGATTATCTGATCCTGCTGTTATTTTGAAAGAGGGTGTAGTTCTTTCCGCCATCTCGCCCAATTTGAGACTGGCTCTGGAAGGGTGTCAGGAGGATAAACCTGAGCGCTGCCCTATTGGGAAATTGTTTGTCCCAGACCGGTGGAAAAAGAATGTGATGTCTGAGATTCATTGTTCCGCGTTGGCCGGTCATCCTGGAATTTTTGGTACCAGAGACTTGGTTAGTCGGTCCTTTTGGTGGCCTACTTTGTCTCGTGACGTCAGGGAATTTGTGCAGTCCTGCGGGACTTGCTCTCGCTCCAAGCCTTGCTCTCGCTCTAGTGGTTTGTTGATGCCATTGCCTGTGCCCAAGAGACCATGGACCCATATCTCTATGGATTTCATTTCCGACCTTCCTGTTTCTCAGAGAATGACCGTTATCTGGGTGATTTGTGATAGGTTTTCCAAGATAATACATCTTGTGCCATTACCTAAGTTGCCTTCCTTCTCCGAATTGGTGCCTTTGTTCCTTCAGCACGTGGTTCGGTTACACGGCATTCCTGAGAACATTGTGTCTGACAGAGGAGTCCAGTTTGTTTCCAGATTTTGGAGGACTTTTTGTTCTAAACTTGGTGTTCAATTGTCTTTCTCCTCGGCTTTTCATCCTCAGACCAATGGACAAACTGAGAGAACAAACCAGACATTGGAGACTTATCTGAGATGCTTTGTGTCTGCTGATCAAGATGACTGGGTCTCTTTTTTGCCTTTGGCTGAGTTTGCTCTTAATAATAGGACTAGCTCTGCACTTTGATGTCTCCATTTTTCTGCAATTTTGGGTTTCACCCTCGATTTTTCGGGACAGACGGAGGCTTCTGTCTGTCCAGGTGTTGACTCTGTTGTGGAGCGTATGCAGCAGATTTGGGACCAGGTAGTGGAGAGGTTGTCCCTTTCTCAGGAGAGGGCCCAGCGGTTTGCCAACCGGCATAGGACTGATGGTCCTCGGTTTGAAGTGGGGGACTTGGTCTGGTTGTCCTCAAGAAATATCCCTATGAGAGTTGCATCTCCTAAGTTTAAGCCTAGGTTTATTGGACCTTATAAGATCATGGAGACTCTTAATCCTGTTTCCTTTCGTTTACTTCTTCCAGGGACATTTAAGATCCATAACGTGTTCCACAAGTCCTTATTGAAGAGGTTTGTCGAGCCAGTGGTTCCTATGGCTGCGCCTCCTGACCCTGTTTTGGTTGAGGGCAATCTGGAGTATGTGGTTGAGAAAATATTGGATTCTCGTTTTTCTAGACGGAAACTCCAGTATTTGGTTAAGTGGAGAGGTTATGGTCAGGAGGACAATTCTTGGGTTTTGCTTCGGACATCAATGCTAGGAGACTGATCCGTGCGTATCACAGAGCTCATCCTGACCGACCTGGTTGCCCAAATGAGGGTTCGGTGACCCCTCCTCAAGGGGGGGGTACTGTTGTGAATGTGTTAGAAATAAATTCTGAGCAGAAGCTCCCTCTGGTTGTTGCAAACGGTACTGAACCATTCAATGAAGATTGTGAAGATTGGCAATCAGGAGTTACAGACTGGTCTTATATAAGGGAGGTTCCCTCCCATCAGGGTTGCCGGTGATCAATTGTTATTGTCTCACCTTTGGTTCCTGGTTCACTTGGAAGCTTGCTGAGTCTTGCCTGCATCTTCTGCTAACAGATAAGATATTTTCTGCTTTTATTTTTGTGCTTGCTTTTTGCATTTTTTCCTGCACTTCTGTGGAGGTCAGCCAGGTCCCCTCCGGGGGCTTGTGCTCCTCTCAGTTTATCTGAGCCACTGTTATTTGTTCATTTGCCTTTTCCAGTTTTTTCAGTGGCTGCGGCTTAGTTTTGTTACACCAGAGAACTAATTTAGGTGGTAAGGTCGTGTGATCTCAGGTGTTTTTGCAATTAGTAGAGTTGGTATTTTTTAGGGTTTTTTGGATTGCAGTAAGTGTCCTTCCTATCCTTTTCTTTCTAGGAAGATTGGGCCCCAACGTTTGCTCATACAATTTTCTGTCTGTGTCTGTATTTCCTCTTGTCTAACCGCCATTACATGTTTGGGGCTTCCTATGTTCTTTGGGGATCTGCTCCGGGGCAGATAGCTTTCCTCTTTCTTTCTTTAGGTGTAGTTAACCTCTCAGGCTGTGACGAGGCGTCTAGGACCAACGTAGTACGCTCCACGGCTGCCTTTAGTTGTGGTGGTTAGTCAGGGTACTGCAATCCAGTAGATTCCAACCTCTCTGGTGTATTGCCGTTTTTGCCTTCTCTCCTCAGCTACCAAATCATAACAGCGCTCCTTCCCTTCTGAGCCCTGCCGTGCACCCAAACAGTGGTCCCCCCCACATATGAGGCACCAGCGTACTCAGGAAAAACTGGACAACAACTTTTGGGGTCTAATTTATCCTGTTACATTTGGGAAAATAAAAAATAGAGTGCTAAAAAATGATTTTTTTAGGAGCAAAAATGATTTTTTTATTTTCACTGCTCTGCGTTTATAAACTTCTGTGAAGCACTTGGGGGTGCAAAGTGCTCACTACATAAGCTCCTTGGGGGGTCTAGTTTCCAAAATGGGGTCACTTGTGGGGGGTTTATACTGTTTAGGCACATCAGGGGCTCTGCAAACGCAACATGAAGCCCGCAGAACATTCCATCAAGTCTGCATTCCAAAATGGCGCTCCTTCCCTTCTGAGCTCTCCCATGCGCCAAAACAGTGGTTTCCTCCCATATATAGGGTATTGGTGTACTCAGGACAAATTGCACAACAACTTTTGTGGTCCAATTTCTCCTGTTACCATTGTGAAAATAAAAATAGCGGGCTAAAAAAATCATTTTTGAGTAAAAAAATGATTTTTTTTATTTTCAACTGCTCAGCGTTATAAACTTCTCTGAAGCACTTGGGGGTTCAGAGTGCTCACAACACATCTAATATAAGTTCCATAAGGGTCTAGTTTCCAAAATGGTGTCACTTGTGGGGTTTTTTCACTGTTTAGGCACATAGGGGCTCTCCAAACGTGTCATGGTGTCCGCTAACGATTGGAGCTAATTTTCCATTCAAAAAGTGCGCTAAACAGTGGTTTATGACCACACATAAGGTATATGTGTACTCAAGATAAATTGCCCAACAAATTTTATGATCCATTTTATCCTGTTGCCCATGTGAAAATGAAAAAACTGAGGCTAAAAGAAATTTTTTGTGAAAAAATAAGTACTTTCTTTTTTTTACGGAACAATTTGTGAAGCACCTGGGGGTTCAAAGTGCTCACTATGCATCTAGATAAGTTCCTTGGGGTTTAGTTTCCAAATGGGGTCACTTGTGGGGGAGCTCCAATGTTTAGGCACACAGGGACTCTCCAAATGCGACATGGCAACCGCTAAATATTCCAGCATAATTTCTATTCAAAAGTCAAATTGCGCTCCTTCCCTTCTGAGCCCTGCCGTGTGCCCAAACAGTGGTTTATGACCACATATGAGGTATCTGTGTACTCAGGAGAAATTGCGCAACAAATTATATGATCCATTTTATCCTGTTGCCCATGTAAAAATGAAAAAATTGATGCTAAAAGAAAATTTTTGTTGAAAAAAATTAAAATTTCCATTTTTTCCTTTCAAGTTGCTTTAGTTCCTGTGAAGCATCTGAAGGGTTAATAATCTTCTTGAATGTAGTTTTGAGTAGCTTGAGGAGTGAAGTTTTTATAATGGTGTCACTTTTGGGTATTTTCTGCCATATAGACCCCTCAAAGTGACTTCAAATGTGAGGTGGTCCGTAAAAAAAATGGTTTTGTAAATTTTGTTGCAAAAATGAGAAATCGCTGGTCAACGTTCAACCCTTATAACTTCCTAACAAAAAAAAATTTTGTTTCCAAAATTGTTCTGCTGTAAAGTAGACATGTGGGAAATGTTATTTATTAACTATTTTGTGTCATATAACTCTCTGGTTTAACAGAATAAAAATTCAAAATTTGAAAATTGCAAAATTTTCAAAATTCTCGCCAAATTTCCTTTTTTTCACAAAAAATGCAAAAATTATCGACCTAAATTTACCATTAACTTGAAGCCCAATATGTCACGAAAAAACAAGCTGAGAATCACTAGGATCCGTTGAAGCATTCCTGAGTTATTACCTCATAAAGGGACACTGGTCAGAATTGCAAAATTGGCAAGGTCTTTAAGGTCAAAATAGGCTGGGGGTGAAGGGGTTAATGGCCGTCCAGAACTGAGGTGCCCGGAGCCTAGTTAGAAAGGCAGGTCCCCTTTGGCTTCTCTGCCCGCTGCCCTAGACTGACAGATTGTTTCCTACGCACACATACAGTAAAAGACCTGTCATTTCAGGGCAGCTGGTGGGGAGAAGCTGGCGGGGACCCACCTGTCCAACTAATCTCCCTTGTGGCTCAGTCCTCGGTGGCTTTTAAAGTATATTTTCCCTGAAATTCCGCAGTGTTTTGCAGACAAACATACCTTGCTGAGATAATACAGCCAGTGTCTGATACATACTGCTGTATCAGCTGTCAGGTCCTCATTAACATACAAATTAATTAACATAAATTAATTTTTTTTAGAAAACAAAAGAGGCTGCACTTGTCCTCCTTCCTTTATACTTTTCCACAGTCTTCTTCTGCTGCAGTTTACCTATTCAAACTGTGACGCCAAGGCACTGCAGACACTTGTTCTTCATCCATTTGTAAGGGGGTGAAGCACAGGAAGAGTCAGAAGGTGTTACCTCCTCTGCTCTGTGTCCGGAACCATGCAGCTGTACAGCAGGTTTCCCTGGGGGGGACTCTCAGACTAGGACAGGAAGCCAGACAGGCTGAGGCGGGAAAGCCGGGCGTGCAGAGCTCAGAGCGCAGCCTTTGCAGCAGACAGAGCAGGTCACAGCTGCATTCAGGAGAGGAGAGAAAGCTCCCTGCCAGAGAGCTAAGACAGGAGGATGAGACATACTTACTGCTGTCTGTGAGTACGTGAATGCAGAGTCCCCAGTGATTACAGCAAGACGCCCTCCTGACCGTGCAGAGATGCAGACCCATGCGCATAGTCACATTGGCAGCGGCGACAGGTCAGAGCCCCTTATTCCGGCAGATAGACTTGACAAAAGCCTGAGTAACGTTCCAGTAGAGAAGCTTAACAAAAGACTGAGCATTGTTCCGGCGGAGGAGACTGTTAATTTGGAAGCAGAGGCTCAGAACAGGGGAGACCCAGTCTGTCCCAGTGTCCCCTGTCTTCCACCTTAACCCTGAAGATCCCGGTTACCATCCAACAGAGACTACAGTGTTCACAGAGACTACAAGTGCCGCTGCTGTCAGCACCTACGTTGGAGAAGACGACCCTTCAAGCAAGATTTCTTCAGACTGATAAGTTTCAAGAATACCCGTTACTTACTGTTTTTCTGCTTGACTGTTTGATTACTTGTTCTAGTCCCCATATGCTGTTTAATACACTGTTATAATATCAGTTTAATCCCCACTATTTTCTCCCTGCGAGGAGAATCTTATCCTTGTAAATAAACCCTTTAACTGTTGATCTGTCTCTGTTTCGTGGTGACATACCCAGCACATGCATGTTATTACACATTATCAGCCAATCACAGAGGTGCTTATAAAGCGCAGTCAGTGATTGGCTGACGTGATGAAATTCAAGTGCCATTGGTGCCTATACTGTATAACTTAATAAGGTTGTATACATAGGGGGCGTTCTGAAGACTCCTTCACTTTATAGTGAATATGGCTAATGTCCCACTTCAACACCATTTCTGTTTCCCTCTCAACAGCTCCTTCCTCTCATACGCTCACCCCACAGGTGGATCGATATGAAAAGAGTGCACACTGCTCAGACTGGTGTCCACGGCACACAGAGCTAAGGGAATCACACTGTTGTGAATGTGCTAGAAATGAATTCTGAGCAGAAGCTCCCTCTGGTGGTTACAAACAGTACTGAACTATTCAATGAAGATTGTGAAGATTGGCGATCAGGTGTTGCTGACTGGTCTTATATAAGGGAGGTTCCCTCCCATCAGGGTTGCCGGTGATCAATTGTTCTGGTCTCATCTTTGATTCCTGTTCACTTTGAAGCTTGCTGTTTCGTGCCTGCATCTTCTGCTAACAGATAAGACATTTTCTTCTTTTAGATTTTTAGTTTTGTTACACCAGAGAACTAATTTAGGTGGTAGAGGTCGTGTGATCTCAGGTGTTTTTGTAATTAGTAGTGTTGGTACTTTTTAGGGTTTTTTGGGATTGCAGTAAGTGTCCTTCCTATCCTTTTCTATTTAGGAAGTTTGGGCCCAACATTTGCTCATACTATTTTCTGTCTGTGTCTGTATTTCCTCTTGTCTAACCGCCATTACATGTTTGGGGGCTTTCTATGTTCTTTGGGGATCTGCTCCGGGGCAGATAGTTTTCCTCTTTCTGTCTTTAGGTGTAGTTAGCTTCTCAGGCTGTAACGAGGCGTCTAGGACCAACGTAGGTACGCTCCACGGCTGCTTTTAGTTGTGGTGGTTAGTCAGGGTACTGCAATCCAATAGATTCCAACCTCTCTGGTGTATTTCTTTTTTTGCCTGCTCTCCTCAGCTACCAAATCATAACAGTATCACCGGCCTAAAAACTGATATTTATATGGTACTCACAGAAGGGAAAAATAGTGTTAAAGAAAGAGGATTGTCAGAGTTGTCAAAGATTTTTTTTTTTCCCTCTGTATCTCTGGGTGCTGGGAGGATTTTTTTTTTCTCTCAATGGAGTTTGCACAGTTGTCTGGCCGTGTGGATCAGCTTGCCACTGAAGTTCGGAGTATTGCTACCTATCTTGCAGGGTTGCCTGTTGTGGAACCTAGGATTCCCATGCCAGATTTGTTTTTAGGGATCGAGCTAAATTTCTGAATTTCAAAAATAACTGTAAGTTGTTTTTTGCCTTAAAATCTAAGTCCTCAGGGAACGCAGCACAGCAGGTTCAAATTGTCATCTCTCTCCTGCGCGGCGATCCTCAGGATTGGGCTTTTTCCCTGACACCTGGGGATCCTGTTTTGAGTAATGTTGATGCATTTTTTCAGGCTCTGGGGTTATTGTACGATGAGCCTAATGTCACTGATCAAGCTGAAAAAGCCTTGTTGGCATTAAATCAGGGGCTTGAGGACGCTGAGTTATACTGTCAGAGATTCCGAAGGTGGGCAGTCCTGACCAAATGGAATGACGATGCTTTGGCAGCCCTTTTTCGGAAGGGTCTGTCAGAGAATGTAAAGGATGTTATGGTGGGATTCCCTGTCCCCTCTGGTCTCAATGATTCTATGTCATTAGCGATTCAAATTGACAGACGTTTGCGTGAGCGTAGAGGTATGCGTGGAATAGTGTTGCCTTGTGAACCAGCTTCTGAACCCATGCAGTGTGATAGAGTGGCTTCTGGGGCACAGCGTCATGAGTTTCGAAAACGCAATGGGTTATGTTTCTACTGTGTTCAGACTAAATTTTTGTTGACTGTTACCCTGATTTGCTCCCTGTCCACATTTTCTGCTCAGGCTTTTGTTGATTCGGGAGCAGCTATTAACCTGATGGATTTTGATTTTGCTAAATGTTGTGGGTTTCCCTTGATACCCCTACGGAAGTCTATTCCCCTACTGGGGATCGATTCTACCCCTTTGGCTGAGAATAAACCCCAGTTCTCTACTCAGGTGATAATGAGGGTTGAACCTGATCATCAGGAGAGTTGCAAATTTTTGGTGCTGTATAATCTGCATGACATTATCGTACTGGGTTTCCCTTGGTTACAGTCTCATAATCCTGTTTGGGATTGGAAATCTGTGTCTGTAACCAGTTGGGGCTGCCAATGTGTTAATGCCAACACTCCTGTTTTTTCTGCCTCCCCCAGGCTCAGGATGTTCCTGACTTTTTGACTGATTTTTCTGATGTGTTTAGCAAAAGTAAATCTGCATCCTTGCCCCCACATAGGAGCTATGACTGCGCTATTGAATTAGTGCCTGGTAGTAAATTCCCTAAAGGTCGCCTTTTTAACTTGTCTGTATCTGAACATGACGCTATGCGGTCTTATATCAAGGAGTCATTGGAGAAGGGTCATATCAGACCATCCTCTTCACCCTTGGGTGCCGGTTTTTTCTTTGTGGCCAAAAAGGATGGTTCATTAAGGCCGTGTATTGATTATCGTCTCTTGAACAATATCACTGTGAAATATCAATATCCGTTACCCTTGATTTCTGACCTGTTTTCCAGGGTGAAAAGTGCTACTTGGTTTACCAAGCTTGACCTCAGGGGGCATATAACCTTATTCGCATTAAGCACGGGGATGAATGGAAGACGGCATTTAATACCCCAGAGGGGCATTTTGAGTACCTGGTGATGCCCTTTGGGCTCACTAATGCTCCTTCTGTCTTCCAATCCTTCATGAATGACATTTTCAGGGATTTTGTGGATAAATTTCTGATTGTTTATTTGGATGATATCTTGATTTTTTCCAATGACTGGGACTCTCATGTGAAACATGTTCGGACTGTGTTCCAGATTTTGAGAGAGAATGTGTAATGTATGTAGTACAGTTCATATAGCGTCTTGTGCTTGGGTGCGATGAAAATACATGAGACACAGGTTTTATATAAAAGGTCTTGTATTACTTCATACAAGTTGGCAAAAATAGTCACACAGTTTGCAGATACAGAAGCAGGAGACACAGCAGGCCAGAGTAACTTAAGCTCAGCAATCACTCTCCACAACAGGTTCAGGATCTTCTTCTCTGTTACCGTAAGTCCATGCAAACGTGGATCTTTCAAAGAGCAGGGTTCCAGAGTCCACACAAGAGTTCCAGAGTTCCTCAGTAGAAATAGCTGGAGTACAAAGTTCAAGGCTTCCAGGAGTCAAGTCACAGGTTCACTGCAGGCTAGATTCAGAAGCACTGATTGCTCAGCTGTGGCTGCTTAAGAAGCAAGAGGGAGAGAATCAGGGCGGGAACATGAAAGCTGAAAACTCCATTTTGACTGAGGGCAAGATAGCTGCAGCAAGACAGAAAGCAAAATGGCCGACGGAAAAACTGAGTTTCAAGAACATGTACAAAGAACCTTACATTGCTCCCCCCTTAGGGACAACCTCCGGATGGCCTCAGACCAGGCTTGTCTGGGTACCTCTGATGAAACTGGCGAAGCAAACGAGGAGCATTAATGTTATTGACTGGTTCCCATGAGTTGTCCTCCACTGGGTAGCCCTGCCATTTAATCAAATATTGTAACTGATTTCTGTATAACCTGGAATCTAGAATCCTTTCTACCACAAATTCTTCCTGACCATCGACTAGCACTGGGTCAGGGCAAGGAGAAGAACGTCCAGGAAACGTATTGGGTGTTGCAGCCTTTAGTAGGGATACATGAAAGACAGAGTGGATTCTCATAGTTCTGGGCAGTTGAAGACGACAAGCAACAGCACTTATAATTTTACTGATTTTATAGGGTCCAATGTACTTATGTCCCAACTTAGACGATGGAATCCTTAACTTAAGATTTCTGGTTGACAGCCAGACCAAATTTCCTACCTTGAAAGCTGGTGCAGGTTTACGAAATTTATCTGCTGCTTTCTTGTACCTTTCCTGAGCCGATTCCAGATTCTCCTTTAGAAGATCCATATTCTTCTGTAAAGACGTGATTCTTTCAGCCACTGCTGGTAAAGGCGTTTCTATGGGAAATCGTGGTAGAATGTTAGGATGATAACCTAGATTGGAGTAAAAAGGAGACTGCTTAGTGGAGGCGCTCTGAGAGTTGTTATAAGAGAACTCAGCCAATGGAAGTAGATCCACCCAATCATCCTGTAGGTGGCAGATAAAGCAGCGGAGATACTGCTGCAGGGTTTGATTGGTTCGTTCGGTCTGTCCATTAGTCTGAGGATGAAAAGCAGAAGAAAGGTTTACTTTAATGTCCAATGCTGCACAGAAATTTTGCCAAAACCTAGAAGTGAATTGCACCCCTCGATCCGAAATAACCTCATCCGGTACTCCATGTAAGCGAAACACATCTTTAATCATCAAATCGGATGTCTGTTTTGCAGTGGGTAAACCGACACAAGGGATAAAATGAGCTGCCTTTGTTAGACGGTCAACCACCACTAGAATGGTGTTCTTCCCTTGAGAGGTTGGTAACTCCACAATGAAGTCTATAGAAATGGATCCCCACGGGCGGGACGGGGTGAGAAGAGGTTGTAACAGACCAGTTGGTGAGGAGCGAGGTGTTTTGCATCTTGCACAGACTTCACATGAAGTGACATAGTTTAAAACATCCTTCCTGCAAGTGGGCCACCAAAAGAAACGAGAAAGAAATTCCTGTGTCTTTAGAATTCCTCTATGCCCCGCTATCTTGGAATCATGAATGAGTTGCAATACTCTCAATCTGACTGTTTCAGGAATATACAGACGTTGTCCCAGAATCCACACACCATTCTTAAAGACAAGACTTACGTCCCTTGGGGGTTGTGCCAACAAGGAATCCGCATGGTATGCTTCCTTGATGTCCTTAAGTAGGTCTTGATTATGAATCACTCCCAAGAATCTAGAGTCAGGAAGAATAGTCTTAGAGGAGCAAGTGGACGGGTCTCTGCTGAATGAATCCTAGAGAGTGCATCAGCCTTTCCATTGCGTGATCCTGGTCTATAAGAAATGACAAAATTAAATTGGTTTAAGAAAAGATTCCAGCGAGCCTGGCGAGGAGTCAGGCATTTAGCCGACCTGATAAATTCAAGATTACGATGGTCTGTCAGGACGACTATTTGCTGTGCAGCTCCCTGAAGAAGGTGTCTCCATTCTTTGAAGGCGGCAATAATGGCCAACAACTCTCTATTGCCCACATCGTAGTTCCTCTCAGCCGAAGACAACTGCTGGGAAAAGAAGGCACAGGGATGCAAGACATTCTTCTCACCTGTTCTCTGAGAGAGTATAGCTCCAACGGCACAGTCTGAAGCATCCACCTCTATTATGAAGGCAAGTTCGGGGTTGGGATGTACCAAGATAGGTGCGGTGGTAAATTTATCTTTCAGACGGGAAAATGCTTCCTGGGCTTGGGGAGTCCAGGAGAACCTAGACTCTTTCCGGGTAAGTTGGGTGATAGGTGACACTACCTCAGAGAAATTCCTAATGAAACGTCTATAGAAGTTGGCAAACCCGATGAAGCGCTGCACCTCCTTCACATTTCTAGGACTTGGCCAATCCTTGATGGCTTGGGTCTTGCTTCCATCCATACTAATTCCTTGTGTAGACAGTACATACCCCAGAAATTGAATTTCGGTCCTATGGAATTCACACTTTTCCAGTTTGATGTAAAAATGGTTTTGTCTTAGACGTTCCAAGACCATTCTCACATGTCCATGATGTTCCTCTGTGGAGTTAGAAAAAATTAGAATATCTTCCAAATAAATCACCACGAATGTATCTAGGAGATCCCTGAAGATGTCATTCACCAAGTGTTGGAAAGTGGCTGGGGCGGTACTCAGACCAAAAGGCATAACTAGATATTCAAAGTGTCCATAGCGTGACCTGAATGCAGTCTTCCACTCATCCCCAGGTCTAATACGGACCAAGTTATAGGCCCCACGGAGATCCAATTTAGAGAAAATTTTGGCATGCCGCACTCTCTCCAATAACTCAGGGATTAAAGGCAATGGATAACGGTTTCTAATAGTAACCTTATTGAGTTCCCTATAGTCTACGCAGGGTCTCAGAGATCCATCTTTCTTCTTCACAAAGAAGATGGGTGCACCTGCAGGAGATGAAGAGGGGCGTATGAAGCCCTTGGCTAGATTTTCGTCTATGTAATCCTTTAAAGCCTTTAGCTCAGGCCCCGCCAGGGGGTAAATCTTACCAAAAGGGATCTCTGCTCCAGGCAATAATTCAATGGGACAATCATATGGACGGTGAGGGGGAAGCTGGTCAGCGTTCTTCTTGTCACATAAATCCACATAGTCCTGGTATACAGCTGGTAGTTCAGGGACTGACATGGTTCCTTTAGGAACAGAGCACGCTGAAACTTCTGGAGTCATCTGTTTCTCTGGAAAGTGTAATTCCTTGGTCTCCCAGTTAATGGTAGGGTTCTGAGCCTGCAGCCATGGTAGTCCTAGAATAATGGGAAAGTGGGGAGAAGAAATAAGCATAAAGGACAGTTTCTCTTGATGATCTTTACCCATAAGGACCCTCAAAGGCTCCGTTTCCTGATCCACTGGTCCAGAGGTCAGCAGGGAACCGTCCACAGTCTCCATCTGTACTGGAGTAGCCTTCTTCACTGAACGTATCCCCTGTTTCAGAGCAAAGGAGACATCCATAAAATTCCCACTTGCCCCTGAGTCGATCATAGCAGAGCTAGACACCCAGACTGAGTCAACCCAGAGTTTGATGGAAAGGAAGCAATGAGAATTGTTTTTCCTACAACTCAGCTGGGACACCGCTGAGGAAACTTGAAAAATTGCAGCGTTTACACAGTCATCGTCCTCAGAAGTAACGGAGTTTAAGTCCGAGAAATCAAGATCTGTTGCTGCAGATCTCTCTCGAGCCTGAGGCTCGGACCTGACAGATCTCCTCTCGCAACACTCACAGTGAATGAGTGCTGCAGTAGTCTTACGAGAACGGCTGGGGCAGTTTATAATGAAGTGCCCTGACTTACCACAATAGAAACATAGATTCTCCTTAAAACGATGTTCCTTGCGTGCATCACTAACCCGTCGTTGTAAAGAGTCTACCTGCATGGGTTCAGGTTCAGGTTCCCGTGTGATCCTACTCAAAGGTTCCTTAGCTGGAGAGGAAGGTAGGAAAAGGTTAGTGCGATTGCCTTCGAACCATCTCTCTTGCCTGCGTTCAGTCAGACGAGTATCAATACGGATGCAGTAGTTAATAAAGTCACCTAACGCAGTGGGAGGGTCGGCACGAGCAAGTTCATCCTTAATCAGTGGAGATAACCCCTTTCGAAAAATAGATTTTTTGGCGGAACTGTCCCAGGTGGTATCAAGGGCCCATCTCCTGAAATCCAAGGCATATTCAGCTACCGAGTGCTTACCTTGGCGCAAAGCTAACATGGCTGCTTCAGCTGTTGCACCTCGATTGGGGTCATCAAACACCTGTCCCATGGCTGAAATGAAAGCATCAAGATGATCCAAACATTCATCCTCAGTCTCAATCAGAGGGTTTGCCCACATCAAAGCCTTGTTGGTAAGCAACATAATTATAGTAAGCACTTTAGATCGTTCAGTGGGAAATTGTGAAGCATGTGCAGAAAAAAAAAGATTGCATTGATTAATAAATCCCCTGAATTTCTCACGTTCACCGCCAAAATGAAAAGGAGGCAACTTGGGAATCCCAGAACTCGGGCTACGGCAGGAGCCTGGACTCGCTCCTCTAGAACCTCAATCCTGGCTCGCAAATCCTGGGCAGTCTGTCCAAACACTTGCAAATTGTGATTAGTGAGGTCCTGTAGGTTAGTAAAACGGGTTTTTATAGTCTGCAAATCTGCAAGGATATTATCAGTCACTCCGCAAAGTTCCTTTATGCGGGCCTCCATTTTCCAGATCTTTTAAGACAGGAGTACTGGAAGGAGAGGAGAAGAAAAAAAAAAAAAAACAATAGTGTTTACCTGTGGTAACACTGCAGAGAGAAAAAAAAATTAAGGGAACTGCTCACCTGGAATGGTTGTGAGAAGTCACAACCACTATCATCACAGAAAGTTCAACCGGACATCTGATATCCACAGTTACAGCAGACACAGCCTTCCCAGACCCAGCAGACACTAACGTTTTGGCTTCTGAATCTTGTAATGTATGTAGTACAGTTCATATAGCGTCTTGTGCTTGGGTGCGATGAAAATACATGAGACACAGGTTTTATATAAAAGGTCTTGTATTACTTCATACAAGTTGGCAAAAATAGTCACACAGTTTGCAGATACAGAAGCAGGAGACACAGCAGGCCAGAGTAACTTAAGCTCAGCAATCACTCTCCACAACAGGTTCAGGATCTTCTTCTCTGTTACCGTAAGTCCATGCAAACGTGGATCTTTCAAAGAGCAGGGTTCTAGAGTCCACACAAGAGTTCCAGAGTTCCTCAGTAGAAATAGCTGGAGTACAAAGTTCAAGGCTTCCAGGAGTCAAGTCACAGGTTCACTGCAGGCTAGATTCAGAAGCACTGATTGCTCAGCTGTGGCTGCTTAAGAAGCAAGAGGGAGAGAATCAGGGCGGGAACATGAAAGCTGAAAACTCCATTTTGACTGAGGGCAAGATAGCTGCAGCAAGACAGAAAGCAAAATGGCCGACGGAAAAACTGAGTTTCAAGAACATGTACAAAGAACCTTACAGAATGCTCTGTCTGTGAAGGGATCAAAGTGTCTTTTTGGCGTACAGAGGATCTCATTTCTGGGATTCATTTTGTCCCCATCTGTTATTGAAATGGACCCGGTCAAGTTTCAGGTCATCTGTGATTGGGTCCAACCTACTTCATTAAAGGCTCTTCAGAGATTCTTGGGTTTTGCCAATTTTTATCGTAAATTTATTGGTAATTTCTCTGTTATTGTTAAACCATTGACTGATTTGACCAAAAAGGGTTCTGATGTGGTGAATTGGCCTCCTGAGGCAGTCTCTGCGTTTCAGGAACTTAAGCAGAGATTCACTTCTGCTCCTGTTCTACGGCAGCCTGATGTTTCTCTGCCATTTCAGGTGGAGGTTGATGCCTCTGAAATTGGGGCAGGTGCCGTTTTGTCCCAAAGAGATCCAGAGACTTCTAAAAGTAACCCTTGTGCCTTTTTCTCTCGAAAATTTTCTCCAACTGAACGTAATTATGACGTGGGTAATCGGGAGTTATTGGCCATGAAGTGGGCTTTTGAAGAGTGGAGACATTGGCTGGAGGGAGCCAAACATCAGGTGGTGGTCCTCACGGACCATAAGAATCTGGTTTATCTGGAATCAGCCAAGCGACTTAATCCTAGACAGGCCAGGTGGGCCTTGTTTTTCACACGTTTTAATTTTGTGGTTTCCTTTCTTCCTGGCACTATGAATGTTAAGGCGGATGCCCTCTCGAGGAGTTTCCTTGCGGACTCTCCTGAGTTATCTGATCCTACTGTTATTTTGAAAGAAGGTGTAGTTCTTTCCGCCATCTCGCCCAATTTGAGACTGGCTCTGGAAGGGTGTCAGGAGGATAAACCCGAGCGCTGCCCTATTGGGAAATTGTTTGTCCCAGACCGGTGGAAAAAGAGTGTGATGTCTGAGATTCATTGTTCCGCGTTGGCAGGTCATCCCGGAATTTTTGGTACCAGAGACTTGGTTAGTCGTTCCTTTTGGTGGCCTACTTTGTCTCGTGACGTCAGGGAATTTGTGCAGTCCTGCGGGACTTGCTCTCGCTCCAAGCCTTGCTCTCGCTCTAGTGGTTTGTTGATGCCATTGCCTGTGCCCAAGAGACCATGGACCCATATCTCTATGGATTTCATTTCCGACCTCCCTGTTTCTCAGAGAATGACCGTTATCTGGGTGATTTGTGATAGGTTTTCCAAAATGATACATCTTGTGCCATTACCTAAGTTGCCTTCCTCCTCTGAATTGGTGCCTTTGTTCCTTCAGCACGTGGTTCGGTTACACGGCATTCCTGAGATCATTGTGTCTGACAGAGGAGTCCAGTTTGTTTCCAGATTTTGGAGGACTTTTTGTTCTAAACTTGGTGTTCAATTGTCTTTCTCCTCGGCTTTTCATCCTCAGACCAATGGACAAACTGAGAGAACAAACCAGACATTGGAGACTTATCTGAGATGCTTTGTGTCTGCTGATCAGGATGACTGGGTCTCTTTTTTGCCTTTGGCTGAGTTTGCTCTTAATAATAGGGCTAGCTCTGCCACTTTGATGTCTCCATTTTCCTGCAATTTTGGGTTTCACCCTCGATTTTCTTCAGGACAGACTGAGGCTTCTGTCTGTCCAGGTGTTGACTCTGTTGTGGAGCGTATGCAGCAGATTTTTGACCAGGTAGTGGAGAGGTTGTCCCCCTCTCAGGAGAGGGCCCAGAGGTTTGCCAACCGGCATGGGACTGATGGTCCTCGGTTTAAAGTGGGGGACTTGGTCTGGTTATCCTCAAGAAATATCCCTATGAGAGTTGCATCTCCTAAGTTTAAGCCTAGGTTCATTGGACCTTATAAGATCATGGAGATTCTTAATCCTGTTTCCTTTCGTTTACTTCTTCCAGGGACATTTAAGATCCATAACGTGTTCCACAAGTCCTTATTGAAGAGGTTTGTCGAGCCAGTGGTTCCTATGGCTGTGATAGGTCTGTGAGCTCTAGGCCTGAACAGGCCTTTTAGGATATCAGATGATTGCCTGATTGGATGGAGCTTCGATCGAGGCCGGATGGTGAGATGAAATGACACAGGAGACGGATGTCTTGTTCTGATGCCAAAGTCATCTGACTTTAATCACTCCCCCAGCCAGCTTATATTGACAGCTGAACTGGACGTGCACATACATTAGGTAATGGTGTTTTTCAGGACATATTAGCAAATCATTTATTACAGTAAATACATTTTGTCACGTACCATAGTTTATGTCAGGTTGACCAACTAATTATCTATCTAAGGAATTCACTAGTCATCATGTCTATCCTTTGATGGACCCCCCAACTGTCGTCATTAACAGTCATAACTTTATTACTTTACTGATTAATTGTAGGTTTGATCGTCATTCACCTATGCTTATTATTTGCTATTCCCATCATTAAGGTGATATTACTCTGATTATCTCATAGTCCACAAGAATATATCTCGTTGGCTAAACTTTGATACATGTCATGTCATGTTGCTAGTTAAGTCAGCAAATAATGTCTTAGTGGAATATAGAGAACTCATTTCTTAAAGGGATTATTGTATGAGAATATATAAAAGAGTATCAGAATATAGAAGGGTCTCCTGAATTCCCTATCAGTTCCCCCTTTTTGAGAATAGATATGACTCTACCCTGAACCCACAGGTATATCAAAGGCCTAGTGCCAGTGTCGGACTTCCTAACCATTTCTTCGGCCGAATTCCCCATGGGTGAGGGAGATCATATCTTTTTCTCAACTTCATTGGTTTGTTATGTGAAAGAAAAGAATCTCAATTGTATGTGCATGATTATACTAGTAAGTACATGTGTTAATCATTTGATGCTACCTTATGTCTTCTACTGTTAGTGATGTATCTGCTGAACTATTATTTCTGGTAGTGCACCTCTATCATACTTTATGAATTTCTGTTGACTATAATCAATATACTTCATCCTGTCCATATTTTTCTCAAATCAAATCTAATATGAATTACAGTCCTAAAAATGTCACTTCGACTCGTCCGAGCCGTCTGTCCTTTGTAGGGTGAGATTGGCAGTATCATCAGAAGCAGGATCATCCTTCTTTCGGTCCACAACTTTGCAATGGCTGGCATGGATCCAATTTTGTCTTCCTTCAAGCTTTACTGACGTGGCTGTAGTGAGGAGGACTTGAAAGGGACCATCAAACCTTGGCTCCAATGGTTTCCTTGTGTGTCTTTTTACCCACCACCAGTCTCCAGGCTGTAGAGAATGGGCTCCTTCTTGACACTCTGGGTCTGGAATAGAGTCAAACACTTGTTTATGCACAGAAGATAGCCTCTTTTGCAGGCCCTGGACATAAGAGGTGAGAGTGTCACACTGCAGTTGCAGTAACTGTGGGAAATACAGTCCTAACCTAGGGCTGACCCAAACAAAACCTCAAATGGTGAGAGCTTGGTCTTCCTATTGGGCGTGTACCTAATAGAAAAGAGAGCTAAAGGCAGACATTCTGTCCAAGGTTTTCCCAATTCCTCACTAGCTTTCTGAATTTTTAGCTTAAGGGTACCATTTAGCCGTTCAACCTTCCCACTTGCTTGGGGTCTGTATGGGGTTTGAAAAGCCTGTGTCACCCCTAACATTTGCATGGTCTCCTGCATTACCTGTCCGGTGAAATGGGTACCTCTGTCGGACTCTATGGTTTCAGGTAGTCCGAACCTGCAGAAGACTTCTGACATCAACTTCTTTGCAGTGGCTCTTGCAGTAGCTTTTGGCATTGGGAAGGCTTCTGGCCAGCCTGAAAAGAGGTCAACACACGAGCACGAATTCATACATTCCTATTCTTGGGAGTTGTATGAAATCTATCTGCAGTCGTTGAAACGGATAGAGGGGCTTAGGTGTGTGTTTCTGTGGTACTTTCACTACACTTCCTGGATTGTGTTGTGCACATGTTATACATGCCTGTGTAAATCTAGTAGCAACTGTTGTGAAACCAGGGGCGATCCATTGTCTCTCTACTAAAGCACACATGGCGTTTTTGGACAAATGCGTTGGGCCATGAGCCGCTTGAGCCATCATGGGGTACAAGGCCCTCGGTAGGCAGACTTTCTGACCCACCATCCACAAACCTTCATGCTCCTGAGCTCCAGCTTTCGACCATACCCTCTTCTCTTCCCCGGTTGTCTGCCGAGTCAGAGCCTGTAAGATATTAAGATCTAATTGCTGCCACTCAGTGCTTACCATGATCTGTGGGGGTACCCCAGAGGCCTGGTCGTGCCTCGGCTTTCGTGCGGCTTCCTTGGCTGCCTTGTCCGCCTTCTCGTTGCCTCTTGCTTCGTTGGTAGAGAGTTTTGTGTGTGCTCTTACCTTAACTATGGCAACTTCCTTCAGGAGCAGAAGTGCCTCCAGCAGTTGTTTGATAAGTTTCCCATGTTTTACAGGGGTACCTGCTGATGTAAGAAAGTCTCTCGCCCTCCATATGGGACCATAGTCATGGGCTATACCGAAAGCATAGCTTGAATCTGTGTAGATGTTACAGTGTTTACCTGTCACCCCTTTAAGCGCTTCAATGAGTGCCGTCAACTCCGCCTCTTGTGCCGACATGTGAGGAGGGAGTGGTTCTGCTTTTACTACCTCATGCTGTGTGACTACTGCATATCCAGTATAGAACCATCCATCTTCACCGATGCTTCTTGAACCATCTACAAAAAGCTCAACCTCAGGATTAGTGAGAGGTACATCAGAAACATGTGAGAACCCTGCAGTCTCTTGAGCCATAAGGGCTATACAGTCATGCTCATGGTATGCATCAAACAATTCATCTTCTGACAGATTTTGCAAAAACAGTGGTTTTCCTTGCCTATCTCCACCTTCTCCCCCTTTTGAATCTGCTACATTGATTGGAATAAGGGTAGCTGGATTCAAAGTCATACACCTTTTCAAAGTGACATTGGGAGGCATCAGGAGGGCACACTGAAGCTTAAGATGTCTGGCTACAGCAATGTGCTTGGGTTGGACCTGGCTGAGGATGCTGTGCAGGTCATGTGGAGTGTAGACAGTGATTTGATAGTCCAGTACAATCTCTGATGCCTTGTCTAGTAAGAGTGAAACAGCTGCCACTGCGCGGACACATGATGGAGCTCCACGTGCAACAGGATCTAAACGAGCAGAGTAGTAAGCCACAGGCCTGTTGTGTTGGCCATGTTTTTGGGCTAGGACCCCTGTAGCATGTCCCATCATTTCTGTACAGTAGAGCAGAAACAGTTTTGCGAAGTCTGGGGTGCCAAGTGCTGGAGCAGAGACGATTGCAAGTTTTAGTGAGTAGAAACAGTCTAGTGCTTCCTGATGGAGCTGGAAGGGTTGTGTGGGCAGACAATCATAGAGAGGCTGCATGAGAATGGATGCAGAGCGAATCCAAGGCCTACAATATGATGCTAGCCCTAAGAAGGTGCGTAGGTGTTGAACCCCTGCAGGTGGTTGCAGCTGTTCAATTGCCTTCTTCCTATCCTCTGTCAAGTGGCGTGCTCCTTGTGATATGCAATGTCCCAAAAATACAACTTTTAGTTGACAAAATTGTAGTTTGTCTCTGGATGCCTTGCACCCTTTGGAAAAGAGGTGTTGAAGCAGTGAGATTGTAGCTTCGCAGCATACATCTCTGTTGGGGGCACAAAGGAGGAGATCATCAACATACTGGAGCAGAACTACCTCAGCATGTGTAATGACCCAGTCCTGCAAAACAAGTTGCAATGCAGCAGTGTACAAGGTTGGCGAGTTGTGCCCCCCTTGCGGTAATACAAGCCATGTGTATTGCCTCCCCCTGAACGTGAAAGCAAACAGGTATTGACAATCTGGATGTAAAGGCACAGAGAAATAAGCATTTGCTAGATCAATACACGTGAAGTAAGCAGCTGTGGTTGGAATTTGTGACATGATTGTGTGGGGGTTTGGTACTACAGGTGTTAGCAGTTCAGTTACAGCATTTATGGCTCTGAGGTCATGTACCATTCTATAGGAAACTGGTTCTCCCCTTTTCAGTTTCTTCTTCACTGGAAAAAGAGGGGTGTTCGCTATAGACTTCGTTTGAGCTATAGCTCCAGAGGCAATGAGAGCTGTGATGTTCTTCCCTATGGCCCCTTCTTGTGCTGCACTTAAAGGGTACTGTTTTATTTGCGGTGGTTTTGCACCAGGCTTTAAATGAATCATTACAGGAGGAACTGGCATGTGTCCAATATCAGTTTTGGACCTTGCCCAGAGCGCATCTGGAACCTGTGTGAGTGACTCATCTGTCTCCCGAGGGGAGGGGGTGTCAGTTATGTGCAGGGCTGCGAGTACTTTGCACAAAGTTTGCTCTGGAATTCCTGCTGTCAGCTTCACAGTACCGTCTGGGTCGTACACAATATGTGCCTGCAGCGCTTGGAGGACGTCAGAACCCAGCAAATTGACAGGTGATTTGTCACTTATCAGTAGTCTGGTCATACATGTGTGGTCAACTAGTTTGAGGGGCAATGGTTTAGTCAATTTACATTCTTGAATCAGTCCCTCAAAGCCTTGAGTGTAAATGGTGTCGTCTGATATGTCTGATGATCTGACATGTTCCTGGCGGATAACTGTTTTGGCTGCCCCCGTATCCACCAGGAAAGGAATTTTTCTACCACCTGGAAGATGTACTGAGACTACCCCTTGTGAGCTTGGATGTGAAGGTGCTGTAAGGGGATAGATGGCTACGGGGTTGCCTGTTTCCTATTGTGAGTTTTGAGTCAGAGTGTCAGTCCTAGTCTGGTTGTCACTTGTGGGGTCTCTCCCAGATGATCTGAAAATTTTCCTTCCTTACATACCTAATTCCTTTTTCTGTGTCTTCTTTACTCCAACAACATTCCTTTTTCATTTCTCTAGCTACTTCTGCCCAAGCCCTTGCTTGTGGAACCAACTTATTGTCAGTGATCCACCCCATACTCATTGCTAGAACCGCTTCCCAGAGGGAAGAATCTAGCGGCTCACTCTGCATTCCTAAGGCTCTCAACAACTTCCTTGAATCTTTTACTGCAAACTTTCCTTTCCGTCTCTCCACTATCTCCTGTGCTGTGTAACCCTCTTGGTGCTCTGAACTTTGCCTATTACCCATTTCTGCCTGTGTTCTTCCTACTCTGTCACTCTCTCTCTCTATCTCTGGTTGATGTCTACCTTGCTCTGTGTCCACGGTGTTATTGCGTGTCCACTTCCCCGTCCTTATACCTCAAAGGACGTGACATATATTTCCTCCCCTATTATACCTGGGGATATATTAATGAAGTGCTTCTCCGTGACCACCCCTATTCCAGTGTCACAGCACTTTACCTTACAGCCCGTCACCCGGAAATGGCACGTTCTCAGAATTGAGTCCGGCGTACTTAGCAAATCTATATATCAACCAGAGAGCAAACCCCAATAACCACAGGCAGGCTAAAATGACCCAAAGCTGTTCAAAATCTTCTAGCACCATGAAAATAACATAAGCACAAAACAAGACTGGAGATAGACAGACTTACACCATAAAACAAAAGCACAGTTCCTTTCAGTCAGTGCACGCACTTTTGCAAAACCTTTCACCAATCACTTCACTTGCAGCTTCCCCAAATATTGGCTAAACTGCCGTAAACCATACACCTTTAGCACAATATTATGGGTTCAGCTTATCTCTTTCTTACTGATGTTTTCCATGTGTTTTTCACTTTACTAAAATGTGCCTTTCTCATATGACCAATTGAGCAAAGGTCAGTCTTCTTCTTCCTTATCTAAGTGGACTCCCTTATAACATTCAGGATTCTTATAAAGAAATCCTTATCACACACACAGTTTAGTTAACTCATTCGCTGCATGCAAGGAGTCTCATGTCTCAATCATTCTCTTGCAGACACAGTTATTCCGTGCACATTACAACAGATAACATATAACAGAAATTACAAATAATCAATCAATCTGATATGCTGTCTATGGTTCTTTGTCAAACAATATGAGCTGGTAATCTAGAAAGACACGGCTATAACGTACCCAAGGTCCGGTGTGCAAGCTGTAGGCCGAGGGAGACACAGAGGGTTTGTAAGAAGAAAATTTCTTACCTTCACCGGTGATGTTTACTGTGTGTTTTCCTCGGTCCGCAGTGCGATTTGCCGGGTCTCGGATACTGGGTGTGTCCTCTGTTGAACCAGCCCCAACGTAGGGACGCCAGATGATTGGTCTGTGAGATCTAGGCCTGAACAGGCCTTTTAGGATATCAGATGATTGCCTGATTGGATGGAGCTTCGATCGAGGCCGGATGGTGAGATGAAATGACACAGGAGACGGATGTCTTGTTCTGATGCCAAAGTCATCTGACTTTAATCACTCCCCCAGCCAGCTTATATTGACAGCTGAACTGGGCGTGCACATACATTAGGTAATGTTAGGTAAGTTCAAATTGCATTTGCAAAGAAAAATCTCTAAACATCTTAGATAACCCAAAAGACTTTTGGGATAATACTTTGTCAACTGATTAGTCAAAGTTGTAACGTGTGAAAACATGAGTACTGTTACATTTCTCATAAAGCTACCAGTGCATTCTACCGTAGGGACAAAGAAACAGTCATTCATGGTAGTTGTAGTATGACGGTGTATGACCGGTCAAACCTGATGGAACCATGAATTCTTCTTTCTATTAGTGATGAGCGAGTATGCTCGTTGCACGGGTTTTCCTGAGCATGCTCAGGTGTTCTCCGAATATTTGGGCGTGCTTGGAGATTTACTTTTTGTCGCCGCAGCTGCGTGATTTGCGACTGCTAGACAGCCTGAATACATGTGGGTATTGCCTGTTTGTTAGGAAATTCCCACATGTATTCAGGCTGTCTAGCAGCCACAAATCACGCAGCTGCGGCGACAAAAAGTAAATCTCCTAGCACGTCCAAATACTCGGAGGACACCCGAGCATGCTTGGGAAAACCCGAGCAATGAGCATACTCGCTCATTACTACTTTGTATCTGAAAAAATTTAAGAAGAATGTCCTTTCATAGGTTTGTGACATAAAATGCCAGCAGAGTTATGAAGCAGTACAATGACTCCAAAATTAAAGGGAAACTGTCAGTAGGATTTTGCTAATTACACACATGGCCATATCGGTGCTGTGATACTGATCAAAATGGTACCTGTGATAAAGAAATCCATTTTGTGGATTTTGTGTAATCAGGGTTTTAAATTTTCTTATAATCATAGCTTTGGGCATTGGGGCTGGACTATAGATAGGGTCTTCGGCTCTGCCACAGCCCCTCCGCTGCTTCTGTCATCTTTATCATCCTCCTAAGTAAACTTCGCACCTGTGCTGTCCCAGCTGCGGCGGCGCTTGCACACATTGACCTCTTTGCAGTCTTCAGGAAAATAGCACCAGTGGTGGTGCATATGCAGATTTGGACTTTGGCTCAATGACGATACTACAAAGAAGAGTGGGCAGAAATTCTTCCATAGTCATGTAAAAGACTCATTGCATGTATATCATGTTTGACAGGAAGTTATTTTAAGGCTGGGTTCAGGCAACTGTATGGAAAAAGTAGATGTAATTGCGGGTGGGTGCTAGATTTGTCTTCCACTGCATGCAATATGTTGGACTGCATATGTGACTAGAATATTGCATGCTGTGACTTACACTTGCTATAAGAGGTCAGTGTGGTGTCCATATGTGGTCTATGCCATGGCCTGTTATGGAGTCAGGGTAGATGCTGGGTTGTAGCTTTATTTTTCAAGAATTACCAAGTTGGAGACATAGTTGCACATGAGAAGGGAAACAGCTCCCAGCCCCTCGCGTGTTGACAGCATTGTTTTTACTACTATTTTCATAGACATTACATTGCACACATCATATAATAAGGGGTCTTATTGCCCAACTCTGAAGTAACACATGATACCACGTGTTGTCATGTTATTCTTACAATTATTGTTGCCTTAGTAGCGTGAATGCAGGCAAAAAGCATTAATGTAGTTGACTATATGTTAAAAAAACAACATTATTATTGTCTCCCATGTCCGAATTGTATAACAAGCTCTTGGCATTATATTCAGTGAGAACTAGACTCTGTGCTGCACCTGGACAAAGTGTAACAGAAATGGAAAAAGAAGCACTGTCCCTCATGGCACTGTTATGGCAAATCTCATAAACTATAAATATTTTTCATTTTAATGTATATTTCTCTACTATGCTGGTTTTCTTATTTCATGCACAAATCTTTTACACAGTGCACTGTCACATTTACTGCTTTCTCAATATTCATTTTGCAACTTAATCCATATTATTTCTAATGTGCTTTTTGAGATTATCCCCTTATGTGATACATTTTCTGACCTTCACTATGAAGCATAAAGCATTTTAGCACATTTAGCTTAGCTTACTAATTTAAAAAAAAAAATCATGGAAAGGAGAAAACAGTTCTTAGTTACTTATTCACTACATATTATTAACAATATTGATGTTGCCCTTTAATATGCCATTTGTTCCAATCGTTCCATTTATAAGCAGAGGGCAATTTTATAATCTATAGACTAAAGAGTTAGAGCGAAAATGGAGAAATAAAAAAGACTTTTTAGTAATTTGGGTGAAAGTTTCTTTATTTCAAAATGAAATAAATATAAGTATATCAGTACAGGACAAGTATACATGTGATGGATATTTGGCGCATATTCAGTAAAACCTGAAAAGTTGTACAAATATCATCAACTAATATCCACTGTCTGATATACAGTTACTAACTATTGAACCCGTTCTATGCCTGGGGGCGAGAATTTTTATTGGTACATTTTTAATTTTACGCCATTTTTTGAAGACACTGTGTCTCCGAATTTGCATATACAGTGTCTTCAATAAAATGCCGCCGTAGATCGAGGTATGCGCACGTGCTGACTCTGGCACCATTGTATTGAAGTAATGTACTGGAACAATATTTAGACTTGAGAGTCCTCGGTGGTTGATACCTTTTATGCGCACACATGTACTGGAACAGTGATAGCGAACCTTTTAGAAACCGAGTGCCCAAACTGCAACCCAAAACCCACTTATTTATCGCAATGGGCCAACACGGCAATTTAACCTGAATACTGAGGTTTTAGTCTAGAAAAAACAACTTATACAGAGAAGAGGCTGGGGCAGCAGAGAGCAGCCACAGACAGGAACAGAGGTACCAGACTGCAGATATAAAGGTATATGCTCCCCCATCTGGTATATGTCCCTCCATCCTGGTATATGCTCTCCCATCCTGGTATATGCTGCCCTATCCAGGTATATGATGCCCCATCCGGGTATATGCTCCCCCCTCCTAGTATATGCTCCCCCATCAAGGTATATATTCCCTCATCCTGGTCTATGCTCCACCATCTGCTGTTGTTCAATACATAGAAAAAAAAAAGCAATAAACACTCCTACTTACTTGTCCCCCGCTCCACTTTTCCATGTTTCACAGTAGGGACAGTGTTCTTTTCTTGATATGCTTCATTTTTCCATCTGTGAACATAGAGCTGAAGTGCCTTGACAAAAAGTTACATTTTTGTCTCATCTGGCCATAGGACATTCTCCCAGAAGCTTTGTGGCTTATCAACATGTAGTTTGGCAAATTCCAGTATGGCTTTTTTATGATGTTTTTTCAACAATGGTGTCCTCCTTGGTCGTCTCCCATGAAGTCCACTTTGGCTCATACAACGATAGATGGTGCATCTGACACTGATGTTCCTTGAGCTTGAAGTTCACCTTTAATCTGTTTAGAAGTTTTTCTGGGCTCTTTTGTTACCATTCTCATTATCCGTCTCTGATTTGTCATCAATTTTCCTCATGCGGCCATGTCCAGGGAGTTGGCTACAGTCCCATGGAGCTTAAATTTCTGAATAATATGTGCAACTGTAGTCACAGGAACATCAAGGTGCTAGGAGATAACTTTACATTTAACATGTTTGTCTATAATTTTCTTTCTAATCTCCTGAGACAACTCTTTCCTTCGCTTCCTCTGGTCCATGTGAGTGTGATATATGCCATGTCACCAAACAGCACAGTGAGTATCTGTAGCCCACTATACAGACCCACTCACTGATTCCAAGATTGTAGACACCTGTGATGCTAATAAGTGGACGCTAGAGATGAGGGACTTTGCCTCCGGGAGGGTCGAGTCGGGTTTCGGACCATCCGACTTTCCCAATAGTTGAGTCGAACAAAATCGGCAAACTAACGGAAAAAGTCGAAGGTCCAATGAAACACGAAACCCAATGCAAGTCAATGGGGAAGAAAAGTCGGCAGGGAGTGGAGGACAGTAAACACACCTGCAGTGCCCATTTCAATGCAAACGACATCTATTCTTATTACTTAAGCTAGTCAACCTTAATTTACTGTATAATAATAGTAATGCATTGAAAACTGGGGGTTATTTGGCTAAAGTTGTGGGGGGCAGTGCTGGCTCCAGGTTTTCGTGGGCCCTGGGCGAAAGAGTCTCAGTGGGCCCCTTTAACACATACCACAATTCATGATGCTCTGATACGGCAGAGAAATATAAGTATAGTACAATGCCAAATACTTCACTTCTTACATTACATGACTGATATCTATTGTAAATTCTACAATAGCTCAAAAACCGGACAGTATAGTCCTCCATACAGTATTATGGCCACCACATAGTGCGCCATACATAATAATGAGCCCCATATATTGCTCCATACATAATTGGTCCCATATAATGTTCCATACAGTATATGATGAGCTCCACATAATGCTCCAGTATATGATGGGCCCCATGGATGATGCTCCAGTGTATGATGGGCCTATATAATGCTCCATATATAATGGGCCCCATATGATGCTCCAGTATATGATGGGCCCAATGGATGATGCTCCAGTGTATGATGGGCCTATATAATGCTCCATATATAATGGGCCCCATATGATGTTCCAGTATATGATGGGCCCCATGGATGATGCTCCAGTATATGAGGGGCCTATATCATGCTCCATATATAATGGGCCCCATATGATGCTCCAGTATATGATGGGCCCCATGGATGATAATCCAGTGTACGATGGGCCTATATAATGCTCCATATATGATGCTCCAGTATATGATGGGTCCCATGGATGATGCTCCTGCGTATGATGGGCCTATATAATGCTCCATATATAATGGGCCCCATATAATGCTCCAGTGTATAATGGGCCCTATCTATCATGCTCAAGTGTATGATGGGCCCCATATTTAATTCGCCAGTGTATAATGCTCCCCATATATTGCTCCAAACATTAAAAAAATGAAATACCTCTCCTCGCTGGGCACTGCTCTATTCTGGACTCCTCAGCTTCACCATCTTCCAGCTCTCTGCACTGTGACTGTTCAGGCACTGGGCGCACAGACGTGACATCATCGCGCTCCCTGACCTGAATGTTACTGTCAAGCGGTACTCGAGAAATCAGTCCACAAAATGGTCATGAAACCCCTGTCTCCAACGCCACTTCGGCTGTGTGCACCACGAACACCTCTTCCATGTTGCCCAGTACGGCTCGTGGTGGAACCTGCACCGCTGCTGTGTGCTGGGAATGCCTCTAACAAACGGTTTACCAGAGTTGCTTGCTTGTTCGCCAATATTAGCTCTAGGTTCTCCTGTGGCATGATGTTCTATAATTTGCCTTTATAGCGTGGATCGAGGATGCTGGCCAACCAGTAGTCGTCATCCTTCATAATTTTGGCAATGCGGGGGTCCCTTTTTAGGATCTGCAAGATATAATCACACATGTGGGCCAATGTTCCAGGTGTCAATGATGCACTGCCAGTGGTGGGTGGAGGAGCACTTTCTGCCAAATCCACATCCCTCCAGTCATGCACAAACCCTGGACCTGACCTTGGCAAGCCAACATTTTCTCTTGCCCCCTGAGAAGCATCCTTCTCCCCAAAATAATCATCCCCCTCATCCTCCTCCTCTTCCTCCACCTCGTCCAGGACAGTTCCCTGAGCAGACAATGGCTGACTGTCATCAAGGCTTCCCTCCTCTTCCTCCTCCTCCTCCGCTGCAGACACCTGATCCTTAATGTGCGTCAAAGTTTGCATGAGCAGACGCATAAGTGGGATGCTCATGCTTATGATGGCGTCGTCTGCGCTTACCAGCCGTGTGCATTCCTCAAAACACTGAAGGACTTTACAGAGGTCTTTCAGCTTTGACCACTGCACACCCAACAACTCCATGTCTGCCATCAAACTGCCTCCCGTGTGTCCTCCCACAAATGCATTACAGCCTGCCTCTGTTCGCACAGCCTCTCATGGTGGAGTTCCACCTTGTTGCAACGTCTATGATTAGGCGGTACTTGGGGAGGTGGAGCGATCACTGCAGCCTCTGCATACGACTGGAGTCTACGGGCGAGCAACGGATGTGCGAGCACAGTCTTCGCACCTTATGGAACAGGGCTGGTAACTCCGAATAACTATTTATGAAGCACTACACCACCAGGTTCAAGGTGTGAGCCAGGAAAGTATGTGTCTGAGTTTTGCCAGGGTTATGGCCACCACAAAATTACGGCCGTTATCACTGACAACCTTGCCTGGCTCAAGATGTAGACTGCCCAGCCATGACTCAGTTTCTCGCTGCAAGTAGTCGGCCAGTACCTTCGCGGTGTGTCTGTTGTCGCCCAAAGACATCATCTTTCAAACAGCCTGCTGACGCTTGCCACTAGCTGTTCGATAGTGGGACACCTCGTGTGCAGCACTGGCAGCTGCGGATGGAGTGCTCGTGCGACTGCGCTCTGTCGACGAGCTTTCGCTTCTGGAGGAGGAGGATGAGGTTCGAACACCTACAGCCAACTGTTGCCTATACCATGGGCTAGGCAGCACTGTCCCACCGCCGCTGTCCCCTGTGGAGCCTGCATCCACCACATTAACCCAGTGCGCAGAGATGGACACGTAACGGCCCTGGCCATGCCTACTGGCCCATTCATCTGTTGTGAGGTGTACCTTTCCACTCACTGATTGTTTGAGTGCATGGACAATGCAGTCTTTCACATGCAGGTGGAGGCAGGGATGGCTTTTCTAGCAAAGAAGTGCCGACTGGGTAGGTCATAGCGTGGGACAGCGTAGGTCATGAGCTCTTGAAACGCTGCTCTTTCAACCAAATGGAAGGGCATCATCTCTAATGAGATCAGTTTGGCAATGAAGGCATTCAAAGCCAGTGTACGTGGATGAGAGGATGAGTGCTTTCTTGTCCTACTCAGAGTGTCTGCTAGTGTGAGCTGGACTTGAGAGCTGCATATGGGGGTACTAGCGGTGGACATGGCGGACTGAGAGGGGGTAGGTGATGGTGATGCTGGTGCCGGTGGTGATGGCCTAGATTCAGTCTTTCGTTAGAAAAACATTGTGATTCCCTGACTGCTTTGGCCTTGCGACGACACCTCAACATTTCTTGCTGGAGGTGTGCTAACGGGTGGGCTTACAGTGGGGGAAGCGATGTAGCGTTGCTGGCTACCTTCAGTCGGAGCAGGTGCACATGTGCTACCTGAGGTTTTGTAGTCTGTCCACGCTTGCAAGTGCATGGTGTTTAAATGTCTAAGCATGCAACTGGTATTCAAATTTTGGAGATTTTTCCCTCGGCTATAGGTCCTTCCACACTTCTTACAGATAACCTTTGCCTCATCAATAGGATTTTGGTCAAAAAAGTGCCACACTGCACTCTTCCTACTATGGGATATGGGAGTTTCTGGCCAAGCTGTCCTGCAACTCTTTTTGTTTTTTTAACACTTTTTTGGACTGCTACAGGGTTGCCAGATAACCGCAGCTGCGATGTCGATGCCTATTGCGGATCCTCCTCCTCTTCTGAGCTATTGCCAGCGGCACCCTCTTCCCCCAATGGATGCCAATCCGGGTCAACAACTGGGTCATCCATCACCTCCTCTTCAATTTCATCAGCACCTTCCTCTGTGTCACCGTGCAAGGTGGTATAGTATGCAGGAAGGGGCACCTGAGTTTCATCAGGGTCAGAATCTGGCTCAGTAGACTGCGAGGGCAATGCAGTGCTCTGTGTTGTGAATGGGTTTGAGATGAGTTCTGAGCAGAGGCTCCCTCTGGTGGTTACAAGCGGTACTAGTGAGGATTGTGAGGACTGGGAATCAGGTGTTACTGATTGGTCTTATTTAAGGGAATCATTTTCCCATCAGGGTTGCCGGTGATCAATTGTTCTGGTCTGAATCCTTCTTTCCAGTTTCCCTTGTAGCCTGCTGTGTCGTGTCTGCATCTCCTGCTATCAGATAAGACAATTTCTTATTTTGTGTTTTTGCTATATTTTTGCATTTGGTCCTGCACTTCTGTGGGGGCCTTCTGGGTCCCCTCCGGGGCTTTTGCCCTCTCAGTTTAGTTCAGCCACTGTGTTTTGTACTTTTGCTTTTTCCAGTTTTTTCAGTGGCTGCTGTTTTTGTTACACCAGAGAACTAATTTAGGTGGTAGAGGTCGTGTGATCTCAGGTGATTTTGAAATTAGTAGAGTTGGTGTTTTTCAGGGTTTTCTGGGATTGCAGTAAGTACCCTTCCTGTCCTTTTCTATTTAGATAGTTTGGGCCCCAGCGTTTGCTCATACTATTTTCTTTCTGTGTCAGTATTTCCTCTTGTCTAACCGCCATTACATGTTTGGGGGCTTTCTATTATCTTTGGGGTTCTGCTACGGGGCAGATAGCTTTCCTATTTCTATCTTTAGGTGTAGTTAGTTTCTCAGGCTGTGACGAGGCGTCTAGGACCAACGTAGGAACGCTCCACGGCTGCCTCTAGTTGTGGTGGTTAGTCAGGGTACTGCAATCCCATAGATTCCAACTGCTCTGGTGTATTGCCTTTTTTACCTGCACTCCTCAGCTACCGTAACATAACACTCTGGGTGAATCATATAGCAGTGGCTGTGCATCAGTGCACTCCATGTCATATTCATCTTGGACTGGGAAGTTAGGATTTCATTTGATAACCCAGGCATGGTATGTGAAAAGAGCTCCATGGAGTATTCTGAAGTGTGGCCTGCCGCATCCTTCACTTTTGTTGGGGTGAAGGACACAAGGAAAGGTGTCGTTCCTGACCAGGAGCCTGCACTGATGACTCAGTGCTTGCAGTTTTTGAAACTTCAGAAGAGGCGATAGAGCTGGAGGCTATTTCGGCAATGTAAGCCAAAACCTGTTCCTGATGCTCCGGTTTTAAAAGCGGTTTACCTACTCCCAGAAAAGGGAGCCTTCCAGGCCTTCTGGAGCCAGACGATGACGCAGGCTCAACACCTCCTGCCTTAGGTGCTATTGTGCTTTTGGCACTACCAGCAGATGCACCACCACCACCATCAGTACAGCTGGCCCCCTCGCCCACGTCTGTGGCCTCTTCCACCATACTTCCTCATGTTTGGGAAAATGTACCAAAAATACCAGCAGATATATGGTACTGCATCAGAAACGTATAGCTGTATACAGTGTAGGGGAAAATTTAAATCTCCGTATATATTTCCAGAGTCACACAGATGCTCTCTCAGTATGGATTTGACCGTAATCCAAAAGGCAGAAAAAAGGTACTGTATCAGAAGATACCAGGTATATATAGGGTAGGGGAAAATTTAAATCTCCATATATATTTCCAGAGTCACACACAGATGCTCTCTCAGTATGGATTTGACCGCAATACAAAAGGCAGAAAAAAGGTACCGTTTCAGAAAATACCAGATGTATATAGTGTAGGGGAAAATTTAAATCTCCGTATATATTTCCGGAGTCACACACAGACGCTCTCTCAGTATGAATTTGACCGTAATACAAAAGGCAGAAAAAAGGTACTGCATCAGAAGATACCAGGTGTATATAGTAAAGGGGAAATTTAAATCTCTGTATATGTTTCCGGAGTCACACACAGACTATCACTCTGTATGGATTTGACCAGAATGCAAAAAGTAGAAAAAAGATACTGTATCAGAAGATACCAGGTGTATATAGTGTAGGGGAAAATTTAAATCTCCGTATACATTTCCCGAGTCACACACAGACGCTCTCTCAGTATGGATTTGACTGTAATACAAAAGGCAGAAAAAAGGTACTGTATCAGAAGATAACAGGTGTATATATTTTTGGGTGAAAATTTAAATCTCTGTATATATTTCCGAGTCACACACAGACGCTCACTCAGTATGGATTTGACCAGAATGCAAAAAGCAGAAAAAAGGTACTGTATCAGAAGATACCAAGTGCATATAGTGTAGGGGAAAATTTAAATCTCCGTATATATTTCCTGGAGTCACACACAGACGCTCTCTCAGTATGGATTTGACTGTAACACAAAAGCAGAAAAAAGGTACTGTATTAGAAGATACCAGGTGTTATAGTGTAGGGGAAAATTTAAATCTCCGTATACATTTCCCGAGTCACACACAGACGCTCTCTCAGTATGGATTTGACTGTAATACAAAAGGCAGAAAAAAGGTACTGTATCAGAAGATAACAGGTGTATATATTTTGGGTGAAAATTTAAATCTCTGTATATATTTCCGGAGTCACACACAGACGCTCTCTCAGTATGGATTTGACTGTAACACAAAAGGCAGAAAAAAGGTACTGTTTTAGAAGATACCAGGTGTTTATAGTGTAGGGGAAAATTTAAATCTCCGTATATATTTCCGGAGTCACACACAGACGCTCTCTCAGTATGGAATTGACCGTAATACAGTACCTTTTTTCTGCCTTTTGTATTACGTCTATTTCCATACAAGACCAGAGGCTGTCTTGGTGTGACTCTGGAAATATATACGGAGATTTAAATTTTCCCCTACACTATATACACCTGGTATCTTCTGATACAGTATCTTTTTTCTGCTTTTTGCATTCTGGTGAAATCCATACTGAGTGAGCATCTGTGTGTGACTCTGGAAATATATACAGAGATTTAAATTTTCCCCTTCACTATATACACCTGGTATCTTCTGATACAAAAGGCAGAAAAAAGGTACTGTATCAGAAGATACCAGGTGTATATAGTATAGGGGAAAATTTAAATCTCCGGATATATTTCCGGAGTCAACACAAGACGCTCACTCAGTATGGATTTGACCAGAATACAAAAAGCAGAAAAAAGGTACTGTATCAGAAGATACCAGGTGTATACAGTGTAGGGAAAAATTTAAATCTCCGTATATATTTCTGGAGTCACACACAGGCGCTCTCTCAGTATGGATTTGACCGTAATACAAAAGGCAGAAAAAGGTACTGTATCAGAAGATACTAGGTCCCGCGATGCAGTGGCGCGGGAGACAGGACGCCACTGCATCGCCACACATGCGCTTCCCCCTGCCAGCGATTCCTATCATTGGTGCATAGGTATGTAATAAGAGATGCATATTGCTGCTTATGCCTTTAAGCTGATTTGTTTTATTACAATCCAATTTTGGATATACTCCATTCACTACCTCAGCACCTCTTTTTCAAGCATACTTTCATGGGGAAGATTCACATTGTTTAGAGGATTCCTACCACAACACTGGCACTAAATGCACTTTAGTATATGGGAAGCATAATGCTCCTTGATTGAATTATTTGTGCTCAGCTATATTTATAGTTTTATAGTGTCAGTTATCGCTTAAAAATTTTTTCCCGCTGATATTAAGTGGATTATGAATTTGAATTGTGAACGGTGCATATATATATATTTTTTGTGGTGTATCACGCTGGTGTTTTGTTATCCCTTTCTTTTGGAGTCTCCCTTACTCTCTTACATGTTTTATCGTTTGAAATGTTTTAATATTGCATATTAATAAAGGATTTAATTTTATATGACAATCTCTCCTTTCACTTCTTATCTATGGGTGGCACCTTCCACTATAGATTTGGTGTTAAAATAGGTGTATATAGTGTAGGGGAAAATTTTAATCTCAGCATATATTTCCGGAGTCACAATAGAGACCCTTCTAGATTATAAGACCCTTTTAAATGCTAGAGCTTATAAATCCTCATATACAAATCCCTTTAAGAAATCTCTTCTCTCTGTATTTCAAAATGACATTATTTGCTGATTAAACCAACGTTGTAGCATATGATCTCAAAGGTTATTCTACATGGCTACATGGCCTTTAGGACTATGAGATAATCACCCTAATGACAGGACACCGCCATAATGACTGCAGCTAATGACGATGAAGTATGCGACTAATCAATAGAGTAATAAAGATAGAATGACTATAATTGGGGTCCACCAAATGGAACATCTGGTGACTAGGTAAATTCTTCTGTAAGATAACCAATGGTCAAGCTGACATGACCTATGAAATGCGTGACAAGATGTATTTACTTTAATAAATTATTTACAAATATGTCCTGAAAAACACGATGACCTAATGCATGTATATGCCCAATCCAGCAGTGGATATAAGCTGGCTGTAATTGATTAAAGATAGATGACTTTGGAACCAGAGACTTGTCTCCTGTGTCCATTTCGTCTCACCATCCTGCCTCGATTAAAGCTACACCCAATTGGGCAATCATCTGATATCCTAGAGGGTCTTCTTGGACCAAACCTGACATTTGGCATCCCTGCGTATGGGCTGGTTCAACGGAGGACACACCCAGTATCCGAGACCCGGCAATCGCACTGTGAACGGAGGAACACACAGACAACACATCACCGGTGAAGGTAAGAAATTTGTTTTTTAAGAAGCTCTCTGTGTCTCCCCCTGCCTCACAGCCTGCAGACCGGACCCCTGCTACGCTATAGCCGTGTCTTTCTATATTACCAGCTCATATTGTTTGACAAAGAACCATAGACAGCATATCAGATTGATTGATTATTTGTGATTTCTGTTATATGCTGTTATATGTTGTAGTTTGTACTGAATAACTGTGTGTAAGTAATAAGGGTTTCTAAACACGAAATCCTGAGTGTATAAGGGAGTCCACTTAGATAAGAAAGTAAGAGAGTGACCTTTGATCGATTGGTCATATAAGAAAGGAACATTAGCAAATTGAAAACACATAGATTATACCTGTGAGGAAGAGATAAGCTGTAACTGTAATATTGTGCTGCTGTTGATTGAAGCCTATGGTTTGCGGCAGTCCAGCAAATATCTGGGGAAGCTGCAAGTGAAGTGATTGTGGTGAAAGGTTTGCAAAAGTGCATGCATTGACTGAAAGGAACTGTGCCTTTTGTTTTGTGTTGTAAGTCTGTCTATCTCCAGTCTTGTTTTGTGCTTATTGCTTATATGTTATTCTCATGGTGCTAAAAAGTTTAGAACAGGTTTGGGTCATTTTAGCCTGCCTGTGGTTAACTGGGTTTGCTCTCTGGTTGATATATAGAATTACTGAGTACATCAGACTCAATTTTGAGAATGTACCATTTCTTAGTGACAGGCCACTAGGGCTAAGTGCTGTCACACTGGAAGAGTAGTCACATGGCCAAAGCACTTAATTAATAATCCCCAAAGTAACAACGTCGCTCCCGCCTTCATTGTATAAAGTCAATTTGAGGTTTCGCAGTGTGCAGCAATAGAGTAGATTGGGATAGAGATAGCAGATAAGAGGTCCTCGTCTTAACTGTATAAAGTCAGTTTAAGGTCACATGCAGTAAGGACAAACGGGCACTAAGGAGAAGTGGGCACGCAGTAATACCGCGAGTACAGAGCAAAATAGGCATCAACCAGAGACAGAGAGAGACAGAGTAGGAAGAACACATGCAAGAATGGGTAACATGGAAAGTTCAGAGCACCAGGAGGGTTACACAGCACAGTAGATAGTTGAGAAACGAAAAGGGAAGTTTGCAGTGAAGGACTCAAGTAAGTAATTGAAAGGTTTAGGAATGAAGAGTGAGCCGCTAGATTCCTCGCTCTGGGAGTCGGCTCTAGCAACAAGTATGGGGTGGATCACTGACAATAAGTTGGTTCCACAAGCAAGGGCTTGGGCAGAAGTAGCGAGAGAAATGAAAAAGGAATGTTGGATTAAAGAGGAAACATAGAAAGGAATTATGTATGTAAGGAAGGAAAAGATGCCTCCACCATATCACCCCCATCTTATGGCTCCTGTACTCAAAGGACCAGAGGGATGGGTATGTGTGTGTGGACCGCAAAACACTGATTGGCGTGAACAATGTTCTGCCTGCGGGAGGTCAAGACCCCATGTGGGTGCAGGGTTGTATCCAGTTATACATGCTCAAACTCAAGTACAGGACCCTGGATACAACATCACAGTAATAAAACCAGAAGAAAGTTCACTCTCTGCAGGAGGTGGGGATGACCAACCAGTTTTCGAGACTATGGACGCAACTGGCTCTGCAGCCACAACATCCACTCCCACACGCCCGACTGCACAAATAACTACGGTCTCCCACTATAAACCATGGGGCCCAAAGGACCAGATGACGTTAGTAAAAGATGCCCCAGACCCATTTGACTTGCCAATGGCCTTTTACAGATGGATGGTAGGATTAAATAATACCTACACATGTACTTGGGCAGATTTAGAGTCCATCTTAAGGGAAAAATTGGGGACGCAAGAATGGAATCAGTTTTGGAGGCAATAATCAGAGTGGGGAGACCATACAGTTCCGAGTGAAGGCTGGGAACCTATGCTAGGACCGTGGAGTCAGGAATGCATTTCTTAAGAGGTCTGCATGCATGGTGTCAGGAGAAGGTGGGGGAATCCACAATTTCCTTCCTAGATGTAGTACAGGGTCCTAAGGATACAGTGGAACACTTGGTGTACACTAAAACAGTCTGAGTTTCGAAAAAACATTTTTTTTGCCAAGTGAACAAAGAACAAATTCTGTGTGTACATATTGTTTTTTAAAAGGACGCATTAAATGCTATGCAAATGTCACACTGCATTTACTGGGCCATAATAAATTACATTAATTGTACAAAGCTTCGATCGGAATTACAAATAATCAGCTCCCCAGCTCCAGACTAATGCACAGCACTCACGCTATAGCAATTCATTATGTAGTATTTGCAGCTTCATTTACTAACTGATGGTTATGGCTCGGCATAATTTCAGAGTGCTCATTGTCTCACTCAGAGGTTTTGCTGATTTTATTTTTTATTTGCTTCTAACATAAACTGGTCGTAGAGGAAATGTTTATTGCATATTAAAAGGTTAAATTTAATTGGATAAATGCTGGAATGTTCTAAGATTGAAATAATTTACAAGTCTAACTGCAGTACATCAAATATCTGGATTTGTAGTTGATTTATGTTTTACCTTGAAGTCATTGTTGCAGCATATGCCATGCACCAAACACTTCTTTTACTACATAAATAAATTGACTAGACTCTCCTGTTATACAAAGGAAATAGCATCTTCAGCGCTAATTTATGCAGTATGCAAATAGTTCCTGCTTTAAATCTACAGCTGGAAAAAAAACACAGCAAAATGCCCAGCTGTAACCACCTCTTAGGATTTCATTGTGGAAAACAGTACGAAAGGTGAAATTCATAATCACATCCACAACATAAATTAACATGCTTCAGATTTCATATCTGCAGCATCGGTCAGTTTTCTCTGCAGAAGGTGATTGAGCTTTCTTAAAATGTAAATGACAAGACTATTTCTGTAATATGCACCACATTTTATTCATGCAAATCGACAGCAGTAAAATGCTGCATTTTTGTGCCATTGGGAACACACGCATTAATATTAATAATAATTGTATTTATATAGCGCTGCCGCTAACATATTCTGCGGAACTTTACAATTATAAAGCTCCAGATATTTATATTGTGCACTAGATGGTGGCCCGATTCTAATGCATCGGGTATTCTAGAATATGTATGCGGCCGACACAACGATGTTTAAGTTTAGTGGCAAGATCGTTGATTGGTCGCGGTGAAAGACCGCGACCAATCATCGAATTGTATTGTGAGGACCGGAGAGCGCCGCTGCCTATGCGGCTACTTCCGCTGCGAGAACCCGGGACATGAGCGGGCGCTCGCAGCAGAAGTATCCCGACCCGCAGCGCCGCTCCGGTCCTCTCTTGACATCCTAGCCACATGGATGTCAGCGCAGCTGCCTGTGCGGGTACTTCCGCTGCGAGAATCCGGGACATGAGCAGGCGCTCGCAGCAGAAGTATCCGGGCCTGTGCACACGTTGCGGATTCCTAGCGGTTTTGCCGCGGTTTTTCACGGCGGAAACGCCGCAAAACCGCGGCAAAACCGCTTACACAACACAACTCATTATGGCCTATGGGATTCCGCAATGCTGTGCACATGCTGCGGGTTTTTTCCGCGGCGGAATCACATCGCGGGAGAATCCGCAGCATGCTCATTCTTTTTTGCGGAACCGCGGCGATTCCGCCGCCATAGGAATACATTGAACCGATTACTTTCCGCATGTGGCTGTGCCCACCATGCGCAAAGTAATCTGTTCATGTGCGGATGGTACCCAGTGTCTGGAGGACAGGAGACTCTCCTCCAGGCCCTGGGTACCATATCCATGTAAAAACAATAATTAAAATAAAAAATGATATTCTCACCTTCCGGCGGCCCCCGCAGCTTTCCCGCCTCTCAGCGACGCTCCCGACCAATCCCGTTCCCAGTAATGCATTGCGAGAATCACCCCAGATGACGTAGTGGTCTCGCGTGATGCTAGGCCATCGGGGTGATTGTCGCAAAGGACGCCTGGGAACGGGTTTGGCCGGGAGCGTCGCTAAGAGGCGGGAAATGTTGTGAATAGGCTGGAAATGAGTTCTGAGCAGAAGCTCCCTCTGGTGGTTACAAACGGTACTGGACTATCCAGTGAAGATTGTGAGGATTGGGAATCAGGTGTTACTGACTGGTCTTATATAAGGGAGTCGCCTTCCCATCAGGGTTGCCGGTGATCAATTGTTCTGGTCTCAATCCTTGATTCCTGTTTCCTTGGTAGCCTGCTGTGTCGTGTCTGAATCTCCTGCTAACAGATAAGACATTTTCTTCTTTTTGTTTTTGTGCTTGATTTTTGCATTTTGTCCTGCACTTCTGTGGGGGCCTTCTGGGTCCCCTCTGGGGGCTTTTGCCTCTCAGTTCAGTTCAGCCACTGATGTTTGTACATTTGCTTTTTCCAGTTTTTTCAGTGGCTGCTGTTTTGTTTTTGGTTACACCAGAGAACTAATTTAGGTGGTAGAGGTCGTGTGATCTCAGGTGTTTTTGAAATTAGTAGAGTTGGTGCTTTTCAGGGTTTTTTGGGATTGCAGTAAGTGCCCTTCCTATCCTTTTCTATTTAGTAAGTTTGGGCCCCAACGTTTGCTCATACTATTTTCTGTCTGTGTCAGTATTTCTTCTTGTCTAACCGCCATTACATGTTTGGGGGCTTTCTATGTTCTTTGGGGATCTGCTCCGGGGCAGATTGCTTTCCTATTTCTATCTTTAGGTGTAGTTAGTTTCTCAGGCTGTGACGAGGCGTCTAGGACCAACGTAGGAACGCTCCACGGCTGCCTCTAGTTGTGGTGGTTAGTCAGGGTACTGCAATCTCATAGTTTCCAACTGCTCTTGTGTATTTCCTTTTTTGCTGCTCTCCTCAGCTACCAAATCATAACAGGGAAAGCTGCGAGGGCCGCCGGAAGGTGAGAATATCATTATTTATTATTTTTTTTATTATTTTTACATTAGATCTTTTTACTATTGATGCGACATAGGCAGCATCAATAGTAAAAAGTTGGTCACACGTGTCTGCGGGACGGAGGTCAGCGGCGAGGCAGCGGGGAGATGACCGGCGCGAGGCGCTCATCTCCCTGCCGCTAGCAGCAGAAGGACCTCGACCGACGGCGCCGCTGACCTCCGTCTCGCAGATGAGCCGCTAACGGCCGCCATTTTTTTTGTGAAATCCCGCGGCGCTGATTGGCCGCTGCCGGACCAATGAGCGACTCGGGATTTCCTGGACAGACAGACCGACAGACAGACAGACAGACGGGATAAGACAATTATATAGTAGATAGGGGGCTGTGTTCAGGCTGATAAAGTGTATAGGGGATGTCAGCATACTAAATTCAGTTTAAATGGGTTGTGCACTACTTTAAATTAACGTTACTATGTATCTCTCCAGGGCACCGAATGAATTTTGTTATGACGTCACGTTGTGAATAGTGCTTGTGACAACATCGCAGACGACGCACAGCTAGCACGTAATTTTCCCGGCTGCAGCCGGCTGTTGTTTCCGCTGACATGACGACTATTTGCTGCTGCAGCCAGGGGTATTTTGTTTCGTGTACCACAGTGAATGACGGCTTGGGGGCGGGTTTGTCTGTAGATTTGTACCTTTTCACGCCGGACAAAGAATGTGCTGATTTGTCACGGACGCTACTTAAATGTGGCGCCCAAATCGGTGATTGGTCGCGGGCAGCGTCCGCGACCAATCAACACAGCACTGTTTAACGTTTGTGGCAAGATCAGTGATTGGTCGCGGCCGCAATTTAAATGTGGCGCCCAAATCGGTGATTGGTCGCAGGCAGCGTCCGCGACCAATCAACACAGCGGTGTTTAAGTTTAGTGGCAAGATCGTTGATTGGTCACGGTGAAAGACCGCGACCAATCATCGAATTGTATTGTGAGGACCGGAGAGTGCCGCTGCCTGTGCGGCTACTTCCGCTGCGAGAACCCGGGACATGAGCGGGCGCTCGCAGCAGAAGTATCCCGACCCGCAGCACCGCTCCCGGTCCTCTCTTGACATCCTAGCCGCATGGATGTCAGCGCCGCTGCCTGTGCGGGTACTTCCGCTGCGAGAACCCGGGACATGAGCGGGCACTCGCAGCAGAAGTATCCCGACCCGCAGCGCCGCTCCCGGTCCTCTCTTGACATCCTAGCCGCATGGATGTCAGCGCCGCTGCCTGTGCGGGTACTTCCGCTGCGAAAACCCGGGACATGAGCGGGCGCTCGCAGCAGAAGTATCCCGGTCTTCCCTTCCGCATGGAGGTCAGCGGCACCGTCGGTCGAGGTCCTTCTGCTGCTAGCGGCCGGGAGATGAGCGCCTCGCGCCGGTCAACAGTCCTCAGCTGCTGGTATCAAGACAGAGAAAGTGCCAGTTCTGTCAAATATAAAATGAAGAAATATATCTCTTAAAATGATGCCACGCTTAAGGGAAGGTTCATAGGGACAAACACTAATTAAAAGGGAAAGAAATACCAATTATATGGTCCAATACAGACCACCAGAATATTGAACATTCAGTGCAAAAAATAATTGTAAAAAAACACACTAGCTGGTAGAGTCATCACATCAAACTGTTAGCTCAAGTATATAAAAATGTCCAAGAATTGTAAAAACAAGTACTAGATGGTGTTCCAAGTGTATATAAAGACAAACCTTACAACATACCCGTCGGTATTTTGGTCAGCCTCCACACATAACAACTGACGAGTGGGCATGGATGTCTGATATCTGTGCAGTTCTACAACACTTTGAGGAATGAACCAAGATGCAGAGCGGCAATGATGCCATAATTAGCATAACCATCCTGCTTCTGTGTCTACTCAAATACTCGCTGCTCACAATTAAAGAGAAAGCTTTGCATGTGGACCAGGTGGAGATGGAGTACACAGGGTCATACTACACAGCCCAGCCTCATCTCATCCTCTCAGTGTGGATTGGGTGATAGTGAGGAGGCTGAGTAGGAGGAACAGGAGATGGTTGCCTGCTCTACAAAGGGGACTACCCACACCAGTCAAAATCTTTTTAGGGTTGTCAGGCGGCCCTCACTCAAATTCTTTATTGGGCGAGGGTCTCACTCAAAATCTTTATAGGGTCAACAGGCAGCCCTCTTTCAAAATATTTATAGGGTCATCACTCCAAATTTTTAGAGGGTCATTATTCATCACTCTCTTCAAATTTTTAGAAGGTCATTATGGGTTACTCTCTCAAAATTTGTAAAGCATCATTATTGCCACTCTCTAAACATTTTTAGATGGTCGTTATGTTTCACTCTCTCAAAATTTTTAGAGAATCATTAGAGTCACACTTTCCAAATGTTTAAAGAAGGTCATTATGAGTTACTCGCTCCAAATTTTTAGAGGTCATCCTGCAGCACATGTTCAAAATTTTTGTCTTCCAGGGTGTATTGCCGTCCGTCCTTCTAATTTTTGGCAGACCTTGCACTTAGTGCATAAACTTTTTGCGTGTATGACTCCCACTACCTAACAAGTCAGCAAAAAAATGAAAGTCCCATAGTGGGACAAAGTAAACAAGTAAAAAAAAAATTGTAAAAATATTTTAAAAAAATATACGGTATACTATACCCATGAATAAATATTTTAATGAAAAAAAAAACAAAAAACAATAAAAGTACACATGTTTGGTATTGCCGCGTCCAGAACGACCTGACCTATAAAATAGTCCCAATAGTTAACCCCTTTAGTGAACACCATAAAAAATAAATAAAAAACAAGGCAAAAAATAATGCTTTATCATCATACCGCTGAACAAAAAGTGTAATAAAACGCAATAAAAAAGAAAGCATGGTACCACTGAAAACGTCATCTTGTCTCGCAAAAAGCATGGCATCGTACAGCTCCATCAGCGGAAAAATTAAAAAAATGTATAGCTCTCAGAATAAAGTGATGCAAAAAGTAATTATTTTTTCTATAAAATAGTTTTTATTGTGTAAAAGCGCCAAAACATAAAAAAAGATATAAATGTGAAATCGTGGTAATGTAGTGACCCAAAGAATAATATGCAACTAAGAAAATGTCAGAAAAATCCTACCAGAACAGTTAAACTTTATATGGGATTACAAAGATTCACTTTATATGATGGCAGCTGTGTTTAGTACACACTACTTGACATTGGTATTGTCTAGTTGTTTACCTGTTAGGGAGTTGAAACCACAACAACCTTACTGCCCCCACTGGAAAAATACCCACTACGCCGCTCACTAAAACACGTAAACCTTTTATTCTTTGGAATTTATATGGCCACAGCAGCCTTTTATTAAATACACAAACATTATTAACAGAATACAGTAACACATAGTATTACAAATACTTGAACCGTGAGGAGGAGTCATTGAAGCCCCGAGATCTTGGTGAATAAACCCAAAATTGGTGTGAACAACAACCCATCATCTTGCTCCCAGCCGTTACCCCCAGGCTCGGGAGCACCAACACACCAGGATATGCTGTTCACGAAAACTCCTCGGGGATCTGCCCACTCTTATCGGGCTCCCCATCCACCTTTCACTAAATCACCATCAACATCACTTCAGACTAAGGAGACCCAAACCACTGAGTCCCCCAAAACCAATTTCCAACCGACTTCAAGGACTCCCCCCCGAACCGCCACCACGAGGGCCCCTTGAACCCCTCAAGGGCCCGAGACCCCCCAGACCTCATTGCCATGGCCCTCTCAATGCCTTCCTGCAGACCGAGCGCCCAAATATCTGAACCGACTGCATTTAAATGGACCCCATCAGCCAACCAAAAATCATCCTCACCCTTCTCCAGATCGAAATGCCAAACCGACACCCCCCCGTTCCTGACAATAAAAGCAGACACTGCCCTATTCACTTTTATCCTGGCCTTGTTAACCTTGGCCAAAGACCTCATTGAACGCCACCGTCTGCACGGAACAATCTCAGACCAAACAACCGAAATTCCTGCATACAACGACCATAATCGCAAGCAATCCTGCTTGATATCCCTCACCAACTCCCGAAAAGGCCGGACCACCAGATCATTCCCTCCCACATGAAGCACCAAAATGTCAGGAGCAAGGTCTAGCCGAGCGCAACAGTGTATCTCCTGCAGGACCCTTCTCCACTCCATCCCTCAAAAATCGAGCCACCGCACCACAGCCGCGGTCCTGGAAAAGCCCAGTTGTTGCCCCTCATTTCGGACATCCACGCGCAGCGCTCCCCAGTAAACGAATGAATGACCGAAAATCCACCCAGCAAGGGCCTGACACCTGAAACGAGAAAACAAGCTAAAATGCCAACACACCCAAATCCCGAGGTAAAAGCGGCCCCCCTCTTTTTTTTTTATATATATAACCCCAGTTAACATACACGGGCCTATTGGTAAACTTAAGGCCTAATATAACTACGATAACGATTAGACCTCCAACCGCCAATGCGTTGAATAGACGCCGAACCCAAACCTCCCACCGCCGCCTCGGTTGCCGCCCCAATGCAAACCGAGTGACAAGCAAAACGAGAGTCATCAAGACCCAAACATCGAATAGCCTTCTTAAGAACGGCACAAAACTGATATCGAGACAAACTACCACCGTCAACATGACACAACAATGAACCATCCAAGCTAGGGCGGAGCTCCCAAAAATTCCGCAAGCACTGAACCGGGCACATAGCAGAGCCAGGCACACTGTTTAACACCACACGCCGGCCCTTACCCCCCTGATCCATCTTGGACCTGCGCAGCCAAAACTATACCCCTCTCGAAGTAAGTACAACATCCCTTGCCAATAACCCTCCAACTACTGCCCGTAATGCCCTAAAAAACGCCAACGAAACAGCCAAGCGGAACAGTATAGCCTCGAAACCCGAGGAACACGTTGACTCCAGAGTAAGCCCCACCCGCTCCAACAAGCTAAACGAAATCGGGCGCCTCGTATCACCTCTGCTTTGCACTCGGTGAAAACCTTTCGCCGCCTGTGTTACGAAAAACGTCTTTGTTAAATCCCGACACCCCCGTAATCGAAAACCGAAGGACAGCGCGGCCAAAACTCGTGACACCTTCGCACATGACAATCCTTCCGTCGCGCCCCGTCCCAGCCATGACAGCAAAACTCTCCCTCCTGCCCGAGTCCCGGCCCGTAACCGCCCTGGCTGCAAGAACCTCCTCCCACGTTTGCCATACTGCTTGATATGCCTCCCATGTTTTAGGGGCTAACGAAGATTTAATCAGCGACTCGGCCGCCCATAAGCCACCTTCCAGAGCTCCTCCGGACACGCTAAACCCTTCTCCTCTGCTTCCGGCGCCAATGATCGGAAACGATCCTACTGCAAATGAGAAAGGGAGTCAGCTATTTCGTTCTTAACCCCAGGGACGTGAGTCACAGTTACATGCGCATTCAAAGACAAACACACAAGCACCAAACGTTGCAACTGTCGAACCACCGGGGGGTCGACGTGGTAAGGCCATTGATCGCACACACCACTCTCATGTTATCGCAATTGAACCGCATTCGCTGGTTCTGAAACTCACGCCCACACAAATGCACCGCCACGAGGATCAGGAAAATCTCCAACAACATAATATTGCGTACGAGGCCAGACGTCACCCACTCACCGGGCCACGGGGATGCACACCACTGCCCCTTGAAATATGCCCCAAAACCGACCCCGCCTGCCGCATCCGTAAACAATTCCAAAGCACTGTTGTCAACCACCTCTGCCATGACCAACGATCGGCCGTTATACCCTTCTAAAAAGGAATTCCAAACTGCCAAATCCACCCTGAGTTCAGCCGACAACCTGATGAAATGATAAGGGCCCGAATCACTGCCGTAGAGCCTGCCAGCCTACGTGAAAAAACTCGCCCCATCGGCATAACTCGACAAGCGAAGTTCAGCTTCCCTAACAACGACTGAAGATCCTGTAACGACAATTTCTTTAAACGGAGCGCTCTAACCACTTCAGCCTTCAGGGCCGACAACTTATCGTCGGGGAGTCTGTATTCCCATTCAACGGTGTCGATAACAATTCCCAAAAAACACAAACACGTACTCGGACCCTCGGTTTTGCCGGGCGCCAGCGGGACTCCAAATGCTCAGCCACCCACTCAATTGCACTTAAAATCCTGTGGCAACGCAATGAATACGCCGGCCCGACGCACAAAAAATCATCCAAGTAATGAATGACTGAGTCAAAACCGGAAACCTCCCGCACCACCCACTCCAGAAAGGAACTAAAGGCTTCGAAATATGCGCATGATAAGGAACACCCCATGGGCAAACACCTGTCCACAAAGAAACTGCCCTCCCAGTAACACCCCAGCAGCTTCAAGCTATCAGGGTGAACTGGCAATAGCCGAAACGCAGATTCAATATCGGTTTTTGCCATCAATACAAAAATCTGGAATTTTATCAGGGCCATGTAGATATGTTATACCCACTGTATATTCCTAGGCTCATGTGCATTCTAAATTACGGTACTTGGAAAATGACTTCTCTACTGGCAAAATGTTATGTAAAAAACACTATTTCTTAACCAGTTTAAATAACAATAAAAAAACTCATAATCAGAAACTTGTAAAGCCACAATGTTCTCCTTCAAGAAGGTTAGTGAAGCAAATTAGATTATAAGTGCAATACACGATGTTCACATCTTGTGAATCTTAATTAATTTCCATGTTAGTTATTTTCTAAATGAAATACGTAGATGTGGGTCAGGCTTTGCATTTCTTTTCAACCTCATAAGCAGATAGTATTACAGCGAATATCATTTCCATAACACATGGCTTATTTAATAGCATTATACTCAAGGTTTCTTATATCTAATTTCTAATTAAAAATAGCTTTGAAAGCAGATTAGATTTCAGTGGGAACGTATGTTTATTGCATTCATTTTGATCAAGGATTTTCAATAGTATTAGGTGGAACGGAGCACAGAACTATAAATTGGCTCCCAAGTGTCTAATCACATTCTGCGGCTCATGTATGCACAGACATAAGAGATTCTGCCATCTTTATCTCGACATGTGCTGAATAAACTCAGTTATCGTTCAATGAGTGCATAGAGAATGTTTGAAAAAAAAAATTTTTGGATTGTGTCGCCATTTTCCAAGAATAAGACTATCTAGTCGAAACGCATCAGTATGGGATTTTCATTGGTGTATACAACATGTCTTTTTACATATATTTAAAATAAACATGAAGTTGTATTATCCCTTCTACGCTGGAGATATTTGCCTTAAAATTTCTACTGTGGGTGAATTGATCAGCTACCTGTGTTACCATCCTTCCATTTGTTTGCCAATAGTAGTCTACAAAACTGACATTTGTGCCACCTGAGTGTGGCTGAGCAGAAAAGCAGTTTGAGCAGTTGCATGAGGTATCAGTGCTCCCAGCAAAGAAGTCCTTCACCCACCTCGTCTTAATTGAAACTTCAATTCAAAGCTCTAAATGCTGGCCCATACCTCATGCATGGCACATGGCTGACTGCTGCTGGGCCATTATCAAATTTCTACTGCGAGTAAATTGTTGCTAGATTTCCTGTTGTCTGTCCATAATTTTTGGAAATGTTTGTACTCCATGTTGAGTCGCCTTCATGTGTTTTGCCTGCTTTTGGCAGGGCTCTCAGAGCACCAGGCCTACACTTGTCACTCAACCACCTGTTACTGATCAATGTTTCATCTAGAAATGCTGGTGCAGGCCCTGTACCATGCATCCATGCTGCGCAATTATACCATTTGTACTCTGGGTCAATTGATGCCACTTTTCCTGGTGTCTGTCCCTAATTTGAGCTGTTTTGGCAATGTTTTGGCCCCCTCAAGGTGTTTTCTATAATGGGGTTTGGATATGTTCGACAGACTGTTCGGCCAACATTGGGATGTTTGCCAATCTGAACTGAACCTTGAAAGGTTTGCTCATCTCTACTTATAACTATTTTTGTTTATGTTCCATTTGTACTATTTGTCATATTTACTGGGTTTATGGCACCACGCCGGATGCCTGCTCTGACAGGCAGGGTCTCCGGTGTGTCTCTTCACTCACCCGCTGCGGTCAGCTCTGCATGCTTCCAGCTGGGCCTCCAGCCATGTCCTCTTAAAGGGCCAGTGCGTGCACTTGCTATTTCCTCCCCAGCCAATGGCTGTGGGGCATTATGTTTATATTGCTTTCTCCCCACTGGGGAGGTGTCTGAGCAACCTTCCTGTTAAGCAGTCTAAATTGTGTAAGGTTGCGTACCAGTCCTTGCTGCAAACTGGTGCAGATCCTGCCTGCTGCACTCTGGTGCAGATCCTGCCTGTTGCACTCTGTTGCAGATCCTGCCTGCTGCACTCTGGTGTAGATCCTGCCTGCGGCACTCTGGTGCAGATCCTGCCTGTTGCACTCTGTTGCAGATCCTGCCTGTTGCACTCTGGTGCAGATCCTGCCTACTGCACTCTGGTGCAGATCCTGCCTGATGCACTCTGGTGTAGATCCTGCCTGCGGCACTCTGGTGCAGATCCTGCCTGATGCACTCTGGTGCAGATCCTGCCTGCGGCACTCTGGTGCAGATCCTGCCTGATGCACTCTGGTGCAGATCCTGCCTGTTGCACTCTGGTGCAGATCCTGCCTGTTGCACTCTGGTGTAGATCCTGCCTGATGCACTCTGGTGCAGATCCTGCCTGTTGCACTCTGGTGTAGATCCTGCCTGTTGCACTCTGGTGCAGATCCTGCCTGATGCACTCTGGTGTAGATCCTGCCTGCGGCACTCTGGTGCAGATCCTGCCTATTGCACTCTGTTGCAGATCCTGCCTGCTGCACTCTGGTGTAGATCTTGCCTGCGGCACTCTGGTGCAGATCCTGCCTGCTGCACTCTGGTGCAGATCCTGCCTATTGCACTCTGTTGCAGATCCTGCCTGCTGCACTCTGGTGTATATCCTGCCTGCGGCACTCTGGTGCAGATCCTGCCTGCTGCACTCTGGTGCAGATCCTGCCTGCGGCACTCTGGTGTAGATCCTGCCTGCTGCACTCTGGTGCAGGTCCTGCCTGTTGCACCATGTTGCAGATCCTGCCTGCTGCACTCTGGTGTAGATCCTGCCTGCGGCACTATGGTGCAGATCCTGCCTGCTGCACTCTGGTGCAGATCCTGCCTGATGCACTCTGGTGCAGATCCTGCCTGTTGCACTCTGGTGCAGATCCTGCCTGTTGCACTCTGGTGTAGATCCTGCCTGATGCACTATGGTGCAGATCCTGCCTGTTGCACTCTGGTGTAGATCCTGCCTGTTGCACTCTGGTGCAGATCCTGCCTGTTGCACTCTGGTGTAGATCCTGCCTGCTGCACTCTGGTGTAGATCTTGCCTGCGGCACTCTGGTGCAGATCCTGCCTGATGCACTCTGTTGCAGATCCTGCCTGTTGCACTCTGTTGCAGATCCTGCCTGCTGCACTCTGGTGTATATCCTGCCTGCGGCACTCTGGTGCAGATCCTGCCTGCTGCACTCTGGTGCAGATCCTGCCTGCTGCACTCTGGTGTAGATCCTGCCTGCTGCACTCTGGTGCAGGTCCTGCCTGTTGCACCATGTTGCAGATTCTGCCTGCTGCACTCTGGTGTAGATCCTGCCTGCGGCACTATGGTGCAGATCCTGCCTGCTGCACTCTGGTGCAGATCCTGCCTGCTGCACTCTGGTGTAGATCCTGCCTGCTGCACTCTGGTGCAGGTCCTGCCTGTTGCACCATGTTGCAGATCCTGCCTGCTGCACTCTGGTGCAGGTCCTGCCTGTTGCACCATGTTGCAGATCCTGCCTGCTGCACTCTAGTATAGATCCTGCCTGCTGCACTCTGTTGCAGATCCTGCCTGCTGCACCCTGTTGCAGATCTTGCCTGCTGCACTCTGGTGCAGATCCTGCTCGCTGCACTCTGGTGCAGATCCTGCCTGCTGCACTCTGGTGCAGATCCTGACTGCTGCACTCTGATACGAACTCTGCCTGCTGCACTCTGATACAAACTCTGCCTGCTGCACCATCCAGTCTGTCCTACTGGATCCAGCTTATGCGTGTCCGTTGGTCTGTCCTGGAGTGGCACCTGGCGTTCATCAGGAGCCAAGTCTAACCTCACCATCAGAGGCTCTATTGAACAGTCCAGTGCTCACTTAGTCACGACCCACAAACCACGTCCGTGACACAGTGTTGGTGTAAGTAGAAGTGTACACTGCTTCTCCAACAGTTCCATTGACAAGAAATACGGAATCTGTCACCAGATTTTTGCTAATCTATCTGAGATCTACTTCATATAGGAGCAGAGACGCTGATTCCATCGATGTATCACTTACTGGGGTTCTGGCTGTCAGTTTGTTAAAATCATAGACATATGAATTCTTTCTCAGGAAGAGCACATATTTGATGAATAACTTTTCTATTAAAACTTTCAGAATTTTCTTAAACAGTCAAAACAAGTCATTGCTTATCTAGCTGATATCTTCTGGCAGCGAGACAAGTCTTAATGGATTCTCAAGTGAGCAGGTGATGCAGGGAAGTAGGCATGTAGTTCAGTCTTAGGCCGGCGTCACACTAGCGAGTTTGATGCGAGTTAGTCGCACGACTAACTCGCATCAACGCACGGCCGCGCGCTCTCGGACCAGAGTGCGCGGCTGCATGTATTTCTATGCCGCCGCGCACTCTGGTCCGAGAGCGGGCGGCCGTGCCGGGTGTTGATGCGAGTTAGGTGTGTTCTTCCTCAACACTGCAATGCTCCACTGCTGTGGAATTTAGCCTCAACACTGCAGTTGTCCACTGCAGGTACTTCAGAGTCACCACTGTAATTCACCAATGCAGGTTCTTCAGCCTCAACACTGCAATTCTCCACTGCTAGTCCCTCATACTCAACACTGACATTCTCCAATGCAGGTTCTTCAGGCTTAAGCTGCAATTTACTGCATAAGCAAACAGTATGGGAGTACCAAATTCATAATAATGGGAACTTTGGTTTCATATGGACATCCAGGACATCTGTTCAAATGGGTTATTGGGGTGCGTCCAAATTTGGAGCAGGCCTTGTGTTGTGAATGTTTTGGAAATGAATTATGAGCAGGAGCTCCCTCTGGTGGTTACAAGCAGTACTGAACCATTCAATGAGGAATGGCAATCAGGAGTCACAGATTGGCTTGATATAAGGGAGGTTCCCTCCCATCATGGTTGCCGGTGATCAATTGTTCTTGTCTCAACTTGTCCTGGTTCACTTGGAAGCTTGCTGAGTCTTGCCTCTTCTTCTGCTTTCAGATAAGATATTTTCTGTTTTTGTTTCTGTGCTTACCTTTTGCATACTTCTCTGCATTTCTGTGAGGTTAGCCAGGTTCCCCCCCCCCGTTGGGCTTGATCTCCTCTCAGTTCCGCTGGAGCCACTGTTATTTGTTCATTTGCCTTTTCCAGTTTTTTCAGTGACTGCGGCTTAGTTTTGTTACACCAGAGAACTGATTTAGGTGGTAGAGGTTGTGTGATCTCAGGTGTTTTTGCAATCAGTAGCGTTGGCATTTTTTAGGGTTTTTTTGGATTGCAGTGAGTATCCTTTCTATCCTTTTCTGTCTAGGCAGATTGGGCCCCAGCGTTTGCTCATACTATTTTCTGTCTGTGTCTGTATTTCCTCTTGTCTAACCGCCATTACATGTTTGGGGGCTTCCTATGTTCTTTGGGGATCTGCTCCGGGGCAGATAGTTTTCCTCTTTCTGTCTTTAGGTGTAGTTAGCTTCTCAGGCTGTGACGAGGCGTCTAGGACCAACGTAGTCACGCTCCACGGCTGCCTTTAGTTGTGGTGGTTAGTCAGGGTACTGCAATCCAATAGATTCCAACCTCTCTGGTGTATTTCCTTTTTTGCCTGCTCTCCTCAGCTACCAAATCATAACAGGGAACTTTGGTTTCATGTGGACATCCAGGACGTCTTTTGAAGTGGGTTATTAAGGTGCGTGTAACTTTGGGCCAGGGCAGGCCTTGCATTCACTTCATGGGCAAACAGTATGGGAGTACCAAATTCATAATAATGTGAACTTTGGTTTCAAGTGGACATCCAGGACGTCTGTTGAAATGGGTTATTGGGGTGCGTGTAACTTTGGGCCAGGGCAGGCCTTGCATTCACTTCATGGGCAAACAGTATGGGAGTAGCAAATTCATAATAATGTGAACTTTGGTTTCATGTGGACATCCAGGATGTCTGTTGAAATGGGTTATTGGGGTGTGTGTAACTTTGGGCCAGGGCAGGCCTTGCATTCACTTCATGGGAAAACAGTATGGGAGTAGCAAATTCATAATAATGTGAACTTTGGTTTCATGTGGACATCCAGGACATCTGTTCAAATGGGTTATTGGGGTGCATGTAACTTTGGGCCAGGGCAGGCCTTGCATTCACTTCATGGGCAAACAGTATGGTAGTACCAAATGCATAATAATGGGACTTTAGTTTCATGTGGACATTCAGGACGTCTGGGGACGTTTGTTGAAATGGGCTATTGGGGTACGTGTAACTTTAGACTAGGGCAGGCCTTGCATTCACTTCATGTGCAAACAGTATGGGAGTAGCAAATGCATAATAATGTGAACTTTGGTTTCACGTGGACATCCAGGACCTCTGTTGACATGGGCTATTGGGGTGCGTGTAACTTTGGGCCAGTGCAAGCCTTGCATTCACTTCATAGGTAAACAATATGGTAGTACCAAATTCATAATAATGTGAACTTTGATTTCATGTGGACATCCAGGACATCTGTTGAAATGGGTTATTGGGGCACGTGTAGCTTTGGGCCGAGCAGGCCTTGCATTCACTTCATGGGCAAACAGTATGGGAGTAACAAATTCATAATAATGTGAACTTTGGTTTCATGTGGACATCCAGGACATCTGTTCCAATGGGTTATTGGGGTGCGAGTAACTTTGGGCCAGGGCAGGCCTTGCATTCACTTCATGGGCAAACAGTATGGGAGTAGCAAATGCATAATAATGGGAACTTTGGTTTCATGTGGACATCCAGGACGTCTGGGGACGTTTGTTGAAATGGGTTATTGGGGTGCGTGTAACTTTAGGCTAGGGCAGGCCTTGCATTCACTTCATGGGCAAACAGTATGGGAGTAGCAAATTCATAATAATGTGAACTTTGGTTTTATGTGGACATCCAGGACGTCTGTTGACATGGGTTATTGGGGTGCGTGTAGCTTTGGGCAGGGCAGGCCTTGCATTCACTTCATGGGCAAACAGTATGGGAGTAGCAAATTCATAATAATGTGAACTTTGATTTCATGTGAACATCCAGGACATCTGTTCAATTGGGTTATTGTGGTGCGTGTAACTTTGGGCCAGGGCAGGCCTTGCATTCACTTCATCGGCAAACTGTATGGTAGTACAAAATGCATAAGAATGGGAACTTTGGTTTCATGTGGACATCCAGGACGTCTGGGGACGTTTGTTGAAATGGGTTATTGGGGTGCGTGTAACTTTAGGCTAGGGCAGGCCTTGCATTCACTTCATGGGCAAACAGTATGGGAGTAGCAAATTTATAATAATGTGAACTTTGGTTTCATGTGGACATCCAGGACGTCTGTTGACATGGGCTATTGGGGTGCATGTAACTTTGGGCCAGTGCAAGCCTTGCATTCACTTCATAGGTAAACAGTACGGTAGTGCGAAATTCATATTAATGTGAACTTTGATTTCATGTGGACATCCAGGACATCTGTTGAAATGGGTTATTGGGGTGCATGCAGCTTTGGGCCGGGCAGGCCTTGCATTCACTTCATGGGCAAACAGTATGGGATTACCAAATTCATAATAATGGGAACTTTGGTTTCATGTGGACATCCAGGATGTCTGAGGACGTCTGTTCAAATGGGTTATTGGGATGCGTCCAAATTTGGAGTAGGCCTTGCATTCACTTCATGGGCAAACAGTAAGGGAGTACCAAATTCATAATATTGGAAACTTTGGTTTCATATGGACATCCAGGACGTCTGTTGAAATGGATTATTGGGGTGCGTTTAACTTTGGGCCAGGACAGGCATTGCATTCACTTCATGGGCAAACAGTATGGGAGTACCAAATTATAATAATGGGAACTTTGGTTTCATGTGGACATCCTGGTCGTCTGTTCAAATGGGTTATTGGGTTGCATCCAAATCTGGAGCAGGAGTTGTATTCACTTCATGGGCGAACAGTTTGAAAGTGCCAAATTCATAATAATGGGAACTTTGGTTTCATGTGGACATCGAGGACGTCTGTTGAAATGGATTATTTGGGTGCGTGTAATTTTGGGCCAGGGCAGGCCTTGCATTCACTTCATGGGCAAACAGTATGGGAGTGGCAAATTCATAATAAGGGGAACTTTGGTTTCATGTGGACATCCAGGACATCTGTTCAAATGGATTATTGGGGTGCGTGTAACTTTGGGCCAGGGCAGGCCTTGCATTCACTTCATGGGCAAACAGTATGGGAGTGGCAAATTCATAATAAGGGGAACTTTGGTTTCATGTGGACATCATCAACATCTGTTCAAATGGGTTATTGTGATGCATCCAAATTTGGAGCAGGCCTTGCATTCACTTCATAGGCAAACAGTATGGGAGTACCAAATTCATAATAATGGGAATTTTGGTTTCATGTGGACATGAAACCAAATAGAAGAGGATGAGGATGTGCACACAGACAAAATTCCAAGCAGCATTCTACAGAACAACTCTTCAAAACACCAACTCCAACCATGAACTACACCTCCAACTCCAGAACCAGGCAGTAAAAACTAACATTGGCATTCCCTAAGTGCCAGAGATCAGCATACTGTATATAGCAGAGGGCAGTGGCCAACATTGAACAACTGAGACAATCCAGGTAGGTAAGCTCCAGGAGCTTCAACTGAACAGATTAACCCTTGCACTGCTAGCAAGGAAAAAACCTGCACTGTTTAATAAGATGATGAAGTACTTCTGATTAGTGCAGGAAATCGTGAAACCAGACACCACGGTCTTCTGGCCCCTTTCTGTCTCGGTATCCCCGTGATAGTATCAAATTGTCATTTTTCTCAGCGTACCATCCCAAGACTAATGGACAGACTGAAAGGATGAAGCAAGAGATAGAGCAATACTTGAGATGTTTTATTTCTTTGAATCAGGAAAATTGGGTAGAGTTTCTGCCTCTTGCTGAATTTGCTTTAAACAACTAAAACTCTATGGCTACTGGTACCCTGCCTTTTTTCTGTTGTGAGTAGGGTTGAGCATTCCGATACCGCAAATATCGGGTATCGGCCGATATTGGCTGTATCGGAATTCCGATTCCGAGTACCGATATTTTCGTCATATCGGATACCGGAATCGGAATGTCACTGTCACTGTCAGTGTCCGTCAGTCGGGTCTGTCAGGAGTCAGCGGCACTTACCCGGCAGAAGATCTCCGGCGGTCACATCCCGGACTGCTTAATGGCCGCCATCCTCTTCTCCCCGGCGGTCACATGCAGTTTCTCGCGATAACTGCAGTGACTGCTGGGTAATCGCGGCCGTAAAGCAGTCCGATGACGTCACCGCCGGGGAAGCTGGTAAGCAGCTGTGCTGCGCCGGGATGTCAGGCTCTGCCTGTCATTCCGATGTAGCAGAGCTGGATCGTCGTGGGACAGTCGTTACTATGGACTGCGTCGGACAGGTGGTATACTGTTGGTTTGTTTTTTTTATTTTTTTACAGGAGATCGATGGCGTCGCAGGAATGAGAGAGTAATAAAAAAAATGAAAACTGTGTTGTCTCTTTTATTTCATTAAAAGACTTTTTTCTTGCTGTGTCTTTTTTTTAAACATTTAAAAACTTTGGGATTAATAATGGATCGGTGTCTTATTGACGCCTCTCCATTATTAACCGGGCTTATTGTCACCGTGCAATCAACGGTGACATTAACCCCTTTTTACCCCGCTTGCCACCGCTACAGGGCAAGTGGGAAGAGCCGGGTAAAGTGCCACAATTGGCACATCTTTTGATGCGCCAAATGTGGGGCTGCTGTAGCCTGGTATTATCAGGCTGTTGAGGGCCAAAATCCATGGGCCTTGACAGTCTTTTAATACCAGGCCGCAGCAGTCTGCATTTTACTTGGCTGGTTAACAAAAATAGGGGGACCCCTACGCCGTTTTTTTTTCGAGGGGATCCCCTATTTTTGTTAACCAGCCAAGCTAAGCAGACTGCTGTGGCCTGGTATTATCAGGCTGGCAAGGTCCATGGATATTGGATCCTTACCAGCCTGAAAAACCAGGCCTCAGCGGTCTGCTTCATCTGGCTGGTTAACAAAAATAGGGGGGACCCCACGCCAATTTTTTTCGAGGGGATCCCCTATTTTTGTTAATCAGCCAAGATATGCAGACTGCTGTGGCCTGGTATTATCAGGCTGGCAAGGTCCATGGATCTTGGCTCCTTAACAGCCTGAAAATCCAGGCCTCAGCGGTCTGCTTCATCTGGCTGGTTAACAAAAATAGGGGGGACCCCACGCCATTTTTTTTTTCGAAGGGAACCCCTATTTTTGTTAATCAGTTCCCTCTGACGTCACTGATTGTGTCCCTGGCTGACCTGAAGTGAAAGTGGAAAGCAATCAATTAAGCTTTCCACTTAAGGGCCCGTCTCACATAGCGATATCGCTACCGAGATCGCTGCTGAGTCACTAGTTTTGTGACGCAGCAGCGAGCTCACCAGCGATATCGCTGTGTGTGACATTCAGCGACGATCAGCCCCCCTGCCGGGTATCGCTGATTGTCGCTGAAATGTCAGGACCTTTTTTTGATCGCTGGTTTCCCGCTGACAGGCACGCATCGCTGCGTGTGACAGGCGGGAGACCAGCGATCCGCTGGTAACCAAGGTACACAGCGGGTTTCCAGGCGCGGGGCTGTGCCTAGAAACCCGCTGTGTACCTTGGATACCAGCGCCCTGATGCAGGGAGCTGGTATCCAAGGTACACAGCGGGTTTCCAGGCACCGCGCAGCGCTTGGAAACCCGCTGTGTACCTTGGTTACCAGCTCCCTGCATCAGGGCGCTGGTATCCAACGTACACTGCGGATAACTAAAGGCTGGGTCTCACATAACGATACACCAGCGATCCCGACAACGATATGCACTTGTCAGGATCGCTGGTGTATCGCTACATGATCGCTGCTGAGCTGCCAAACAGGCAGCTCAGGCAGCGATCTGGGACAGCGACACTGCGGGTAACATCGCTTAGTTACCCGCAGTGTACCTTGGATACCAGCGCCCTGATGCAGGGAGCTGGTATCCAAGGTACACAGCGGGTTTCCAAGCTGCCTGGAAACCCGCTGTGTACCTTGGATACCAGCTCCCCTGCATCAGGGCGCTGGTATCCAAGGTACACTGCGGGTAACTAAGCGATGTTACCCGCAGTGTCGCTGTCCCAGATCGCTGCCTGAGCTGCCTGTTTGGCAGCTCAGCAGCGATCATGTAGCGATACACCAGCGATCCTGACAAGTGCATATCGTTGTCGGGATCGCTGGTGTATCGTTATGTGAGACCCAGCCTTTACTCTCCTGTCAGCCAGGAGAGGAACTCATTCATTTGGGGGTTTACTGTGAGGCTGCAGCATTAGCTGCGGTCCCTGCAGTAAACATTAACCCTTTCTGAAGGATTACACCGTGGGACCTGACTGTGCATGGGATAGGTAAGAATAATTTTGCTTTTTTATTTTATTTTTATTACAGGAAATGGTTTTTGCAGTCAAATAAAAGATGGTCAAAAACATGTGTCTTTATTTCATTAAAATGATTTTTAATTAAAGTGTGTGTGTTTTATTTTTATTTCATGCAATAGGATTAATAATTGATAGTTGTCTAATTGACAGCTCTCAATTATTAACCTGGCTTAAGGTCACCTTTCAATAGCAAGGTGGCTTTAACCCCATATTAACCCATTCGCCACCGCTACAGGGCAATGGGAATAGACGGGCAAAGTGCCAGAAAGGGCGAATCTAATTATAGATTTGTCTTTTCTGGGGTGTCTGGGGGCAGATGTTAGTAGCCAGGGGGGGGGGGGCAAAAATAATGGTCCCTCTCTGGGCTATTATTATCTGCCCCCACTCACTGGCTTTGTCTGTCTGGTTGCGAAAATAGGGCGGGAGCCCACGCATTTTTTTTCAGCAATTTTACACCTCATATATATATATACATGTCATTGAATTTGTGACACATATATATATATATTTATAGTTCATACACTTCTACATAGTATAATAGCCGCTAATTCAATTGCCGGCTTTTGTGAAAATGCAGAACCCGACATGAAATGACACTTGGTTTACATAGAGTTAACCATGTCTTTTCATGTACTTTGATATCTGATTTGCACAAACAATTACATGAGTGTAAATGTGCAAAATTTCACACCAGTAGGGGTTAATTAAAGGTGTAAATTCGTAGCAAAAAAGTCAGTTTTTTTTACAACGAATTTACACCTTTAATTAACCCCTACAGGTGTGAAATTTTGCACACATAGACTGATGTAATTGTTTGTGCAAATCAGATTGCAAACGACATGAAAAGACATGGTTAACCCTATGTACACCAAGTGTCATTTCATGTCGGGTGCTTCTGTCTTTTCACAGAAGCCGGCTTTACCCGGCAATTGAATCAGAGGATATTTTACTATGTAGAAGTGTATAAACTATACATATATGTATATATATATATGTCACAATGACATGTATATATATATATATATATGTATTCTATGTGTGTATATTTAGTGTTTACAAGGAAAGAATGGGGTTTTTTTAGTTACGATATTTTGTTCCCATAGACTTACATTGGATTTCCGGTATCGGTATCGGGTATCGCCGATATTTTAATGGTATCGGCGATACCATTCCGATTCCGATACTTTTGGATATCGGAAAGTATCGCTCAACTCTAGTTGTGAGGGTTTTCCTCGAGTATTTTGTAATTTTTCAGGGTTGCAGTCCTACATGCCAAAAGAGGATAAATTTTCTTCCCGATAGATAAAAGTTTGGATGGAGATGAAAAGGGTTGTTTGCAGATTAGTGATCAGTAAGGGAGCTTACTGCAGACGTAGAAAGGTGGGGGAGTTTGTGTGGTTATCCTCGAAGAATTTACATCTTAAGGTGGCTTCTAGAAAGTTTTCTCCCAAATTTGAAGCTTCTTTCAGGATTACCAAAATTTTCAGCTCCCTGAATCTTTGAAAATGAGCAATTCTTACCATTCTTCCTGTTTAAATACATTTTTGGGGACACCTGGTCCCTGAGACATTATTGAGATGGATTTGGAATATGAAATAGAGCGAGTTCTAGGATCCAGGCAGGTCAGGTTCTGTTTGCAGTATCTTGTCAAATGGAAGGTATATGGTACTGAAGATAACTCCTTGGTTAATTCTGAAGATCTGCATCCAGATCACCATCAGTGTCATCAGAGGATGGAGGTTTCTGAGGGTCCAGTGGCCCCTCATAGAAGGAGGTGAACTGTCATGGACTAGATCAAGTGATTTCTGGCTGTGGATCAGTTTCTCTCTCTATTGAACCACAGCCTCTATGGTGTCTCTGTCCAACTTCTGATAATGCTCTTGTTTCTGCTTTGCTGTGTTGCTTCTATGCAGGTGTTTTCGCTTCCTCTCGCTTTGGTTTGTCCTATCACATTTTGCGAATAGCTATTTATATTCTCCTGGCACATGCAGTCTTTGCTGGCTATATTCCAAGTTAGATCATTGTTTAGAGTCCCAGCTCCCCAGTGAAAGTATATCTTGCTGAGGTTTTTTTTCTGTTGCTTCTCTTACGGATTGTCGGTTCAAGCATCAGAACTTGAGTGAAACTTGACCCCGAACCTGAATCCAGTAGAAGTCAATGGGAATCCGAAATTTTGTGCACTAAAATGGTCATAGTAAGGGATAGGGTGCTGCAAAAGGAAGCAAATTGCAGGTAAGCAAAAAACAATTGCTCTGCAAAAAGGGAAATGACTTAAAATAAGATAAAATAAAAAATAATCTTAAACCAGAAATCCAAGTGGAGGAGGAGGTGAAGGTGGATGCGACGATGTAGGTAGAAGAGGGCAAGGAGGAGGTACTCGGCAGTGTTTTTGTACTTTTTTCTTCTAGCTTTCTTTTGCTTTTGTTTTTTTTGTTTTTTTAGGGAAATGACTTAAAATAACATAGAATAAAAAAAATAAAAAACAAGAATCTTGAACCAAAAGGTGGAGGTCCAAGTGAAGGAAGAAGTGGAGGTGGCGGTGTAGATAGAAGAGGCAGAGGAGGTGGCCAACACTGTTTTGTTTTATTTATTTTTTATATCTGGGGAGGCTCCAAAACTTTGGGAATGGCAAATAAAACGAACAAACTACGGTGGAGTATAACAATGACTGGGTGCAGCTGGTATCCTTCTTTAGTCAGCTGAAGGTATGGACAAGTTCTTTGGGATCGATGCCTGGTTTATTTTAATGAATGTGACCTTGACCATGCTGGTTGTGGAAAGGCACCTCTCTTGACCACACCACTTGATGTTCTAAACACATGTACCAACAGTACAGGCCAGCACCAGCATGGAGTAAAGCTCAAGCTCAAACCGTGTGTCCAATTTGGAGACCCAAAAGTTAAATGGGGCAGACCCATCACTCAGTATGTGGAGACGTGTAGACATGTACCCTTCCACCATGTTGTTGAAATGTTGCCTTCTATTAATATGGACTGTAGCAGATGATGGTACCGGATGCGATGGCGTGCTGAGGAAGGTTTTACACATTTCAACCACCATAGTAACTCTCCCTTCTGAGGTGGTGCCGCTGCCTCAGGTGCATTGGTGACTTGCTCCTCCTCTGCCTTGTTCTTCGACTGAGCCCCCGCTGTCAGGTAGGAATGTTGTCAGTAGCGCGTCTACAAGTGTGCACTTGTATTCCCACATTTTCTGATCCTGCTCCAGTGAAGAACGTAAGGATGTTACGTTGTCCGTGTTGCAGGGATCTAGCAGGGTGACCACCCAAGAATCCGCACTGGTAACAATCCGGGCAACTCGGTGGTCATGGCACAGGCAAAGCAGTATGTATTGGCTTATGTGTGCCAGGATGCCTAGAGGCAACAACAAGCTGTCCTCGATGCGAGGAGTATTATCTGAGTCCTTCGTATCCCCCAGCCATACTCATAACAAAATTCTCATTGGGGTCTGTTACAAAACCCCAAATATAACAGAAATCAAGGAAAGTCTACTACTAAGGCAGGTAGATGAAGCTGTAACCCATAATGAGGTCCTTGTTATAGGGGGCTTTAACTATCCGGATATTAACTGGGAAACAAAGACCACCTGCGAAACCCATAAAGGCAACATATTTCTGATAATAACCAAGAAAAATTATCTTTCACAATTAGTGCAGAATCCAATCAGAGGAGCAACACTTTTAGACCTAATGCTATCTAATAGACCTGACAGAATAACAAATCTGCAGGTCGTCGGGTATCTAGGAAATAGCGACCACAATATTATACAGTGTAACTTGTTCTTTGCAAGGGGGACTTGTCAGGGAGTCACAAAAACACTGAACTTTAGGAAGGCAAAGTTTGCCCAGCTTAGAGATGCCCTTTATCTGGTTGACTGAGACAATGTCCTCAGAAAAAAGAATACAGATAATAAATGGGAAATGTTTAAGAACATCCTAAATAGGCACTGTAAGCAATTTATACCTTGTGGGAATAAAAGGACAAGGAATAGGAAAAACGCAGTGTGGCTAAACAAAGAAGTTAGAGGGGCAATTAACAGTAAAAAGAAATCATTTAAACTACTAAAGCAGGATTGCACCATTGAAGCCCTAAAAAACTATAGGGAGAAAAAGACTTTATCTAAAAAACTAATTAAAGCTGCCAAAAAGGAAACATAGAAGCACATTGCTAAGGAGAATAAAGCAAATCCCAAACTGTTCTTCAACTATATCGATAGTAAAATAATCAAAAGTGAAAGTGTAGATCCCTTAAAAAATTGTGAGGAAAGAATGGTTGTAGATGAAAACGTCTTCTCCATGGTATTCACGGTGGAAAATGAAATGCTAGGTGAAATGCCGAGAGACAAAGAAAACCCTATATTAAGGGTCACCAATATAACCTAAGAAGAGGTGAGAAACCGGCTAAATAAGATTAAAATAGATAAATCTCCGGATCCAGATGGCATATACCCACGAGTACTAAGAGAACTAAGTAATGTAGTAGACAAACCATTATTTCTTATATTTATTGACTCTATAGCAATGATGTCTATCACAGGACTGGCGCATAGCATACATGGTACCAATATTCAAAAAGGGCTCTAAAAGTGAACCTGGAAATTATAGGCCAGAAAGTCTAGCCTCTATTGCTGGTAAAATATTTGAAGGGTTTCTGAGGGATGTTATTCTGGATTATCTCAATGAGAATAACTGTTTAACTCCATGTCACCATGGGTTTATGAGGAATCGCTCCTGTCAAACCAATCTAATCAGTTTTTATGAAGAGGTAAGCTATAGACTGGACCAAGGTGAGTCATTGGATGTGGTATATCTTGATTTTTCCAAAGCGTTTGATACCATGCCACACAAGAGGTTGGTACACAAAATGAGAATGCTGGGTCTGGGGAAAAATGTGTGTAAATGGGAAAGTAACTGGCTTAGTGAAAGAAAGCAGAGGGTGGTTATAAATGGTATATTCACTAACTGGGTCACTTTGACCAGTAGGGTACCGCAGGTGTCGGTGTTAGGACCTATTCTCTTCAACATATTTATTAACGATCTGGTAGAAGGTTTACACAGTAAAATATCAATATTTGCAAATGATACAAAACTCTGTAAAGCAGTCAATACAAGAGAAGATAGTATTCTGCTACAGATGGATCTGGATAAGTTGGAAACTTGGGCCGAAAGGTGGCAGATGTGGTTTAACAATGATAAATGTAAGGTTATACACATGGGAAGAAGGAATCAATATCACCATTACACATTGAACGGGAAACAACTGGGTAAATCTGACATGGAGAAGGACTTGGGGATCCTAGTTAATGATAAACTTACATGGAGCAGCCAGTGCCAGGCAGCGGCTGCCAAGGCAAACAGGATCATGAGGTGCATTAAAAGAGGTCTGGATACACATGATGAGAGCATTATACTGCCTCTGTACAAATCTCTGGTTAGACCTCACATGGAGTACTGTGTAGAGTTTTGGGCACCGGTGCTCAGGAAGGATATAATGGAACTAGAGCGAGTACAAAGGAAGGCAACAAAATTAATAAAGTGAATGGGGGGAACTACAATACCCAGAGAGATTAGCAAAATTATGATTATTTAGTCTAGAAAAAAGACGACTGAGGGGCGATCTAATAATCATGTATAAGTATATAAGGGGACAATACAAATATCTCTCCGAGGATCTGTTTATATCAAGGAAGGTGATGGTCGCAAGGGGTATTCTCTGCGTCTGGAGAGAGAAGGTTTTTTCACCAACATAGAAGAGGATTCTTTACTGTTGGGGCAGTGAGAATCTGGAATTCCTTGCCTGAGGAGGTGGTGATGGCGAACTCAGTCATAGGGTTCAAGAGAGGCCTGGATGTCTTCCTGGAGAATAGCAATATTGTATCTTACAGTTATTATGTTCTTTAGAAGGACGTAGATCTGGGGATTTATTCTGACGGAATATAGGCTGAACTGGATGGACAAATGACTTTTTTCAGCCTTGCTAAATATGTTACTATGTTACTATGCTCCAGTAATGCCCGTGAGCTGCTTTGAGTGCCACCTTGCTGTGAACATAGTTCCTCCTCCTCATCCTCCAAAACTGTTCCCTGGCTGGACATTTGTGTACCTTCTTGCTGTTGGTACATGAAACCACACTCCGAGCCATGTGTGGATGACTTGCCATATAATGGTGTGGATGGTTCCTGTTCCTCCTACTCTTCCCCTTGTGCCATCACCTCATTCATCATCACCTGAAGCATTCTTTCAAGCAGGCATAGAAGTGGGATAGCAATGCTGATGATGCTAAACTATTCAGCAAAGCCACTAAAAAAGACTCAGTCTCCAAAAATCCAATTGAAACAGCAAGCAAAAAGGCAGCAAAACTCACCTGCCCAGGTCTTGGAACAAATGCACTACAGAGTGCAGCCAGCCCATAAAGCAAGATGTTAGCTACACAGGTGAACGGTGAACGGTACCCTATGTGGGCCTTTATTGTGCAATTGCATACTGGGCAGTCACCCCCTCACTGAATTGGTATGTGGAGGGTGGCTGTTGATCTAGTATTTTGCACCTGTGTAGCTAACATCTTGCTTTATGGGCTGGCTGCACCCTGTAGTGCATTTGTTCAAAGACCTGGGCAGGTAAGTTTTGCCACCTTTTTGCTTGCTGTTTCAATTGGATTTTTGGAGACTTTGAGTCTTTTTTAGTGGCTTTGCTGAATAGTTTAGTGTAGGTACTCGTAAGCGTGAGGACCTTTGGCGCAGGTTACGAGCTTACGTATTTTGGCCAAAATATCAACCAATACCTCACTAATTTTTGTGTTTTTTGCACTGTGTTTTTCAATGTGCAGCCAAGCCCAAACACGTCTGGTCTCGCATGAGGGGTGTTCACACTGTTATGCATTGAGAGTGTGCTGGCCAGCCCACTTCGTCGAATAGTAAGGGCGTGACTAATAGGCTGTGAACCAGACACTATGCATTAACCTTGTGTGAACGGTACCCTATGTGGGCCTGAATGGGTATGTGGTGAGTGGCTGTTGATCTAGTATTTTGTACCTGTGTAGCTAACATCTTGCTTTATAGGCTGGCTGCACCCTGTAGTGCATTTGTTCCAAGACCTGGGCAGGTGAATTTTGCTGCCTTTTTGCTTGCTGTTTTAATGCTGATGATGGCATCATCAGCATGGGCCATGTTTGTGAAGTACTCGAAGCAGCAAAACATGGCACACACATCCCACATGGAGACCCACTCGGTGGTGAAGTGGTGCTGTTCTGCAGAGCAACTTTTCCATCCATGCTGCAGCTGAAACTCCACTATTACCTGCTGCTGCTTGTACAGTCTCTATGCATATACAAGGTAGAGATCCACCTTGCAGTTACATCGCATATGAGGAGGTGAGCATGAAGGCAGAAGTGATGTTGCAGCGCAGACAGGCGTGAAGCAGCAGGGTGAGAACACCGAAAGTCTGCACAGGCAGCCTGCATTGTCAGCTGCAGCTCTGTCATATAGGTGTATTTTTTAAGGACGCTTTGCACCACCAAATTCAGCATCTGTGCAAGGGCAGGGATGTGTGTCAAACTGGCTGGTCCCAGAGCTGCTACGAGATTTCGCCTGTTATCGCACACCACGAGGTCAGGCTTGAGGTTCAGCGGCACCAACCACTCATCGGTCCATTGTTTGATTCTGGTCCACAGTTCCTGTGTGGTGTGGGATCTTTCCCCCAAACTGATGAGTTGCAGAATAGCCTGCTGTCGTTTCCCCATGGCTGTGCTTAACCCCTTCATGACCCAGCCTATTTTGACCTTAAAGACCTTGCCATTTTTTGCAATTCTGACCAGTGTCCCTTTATGAGGTAATAACTCAGGAACGCTTCAACGGATCCTAGCGATTCTGAGATTGTTTTTTCGTGACATATTGGGCTTCATGTTAGTGGTAAATTTAGGTCGATAATTTTTGCGTTTATTTGTGAAAAAAATGGAACTTTGGCCAAAATTTTGAAAATTTCGCAATTTTCAAATTTTGAATTTTTATTCTGTTAAACCAGAGAGTTATGTGACACAAAATAGTTAATAAATAACATTTCCCACATGTCTACTTTACATCAGCACAATTTTGGGAACAACATTTTTTTTTGTTAGGAAGTTATAAGGGTTAAAAGTTGACCAGCGATTTCTCATTTTTACAGCAAAATTTACAAAACCATTTTTTTTAGGGACCACCTCACATTTGAAGTCAATTTGAGGGGTCTATATGGCAGAAAATACCCAAAAGTGACACCATTATAAAAACTGCACCCCTCAAGCTACTCAAAACTACATTCAAGAAGATTATTAACCCTTCAGGTGCTTCACAGGAACTAAAGCAACGTGGAAGGAAAAAATGGACATTTTAATTTTTCCAACAAAATTTTTATTTTAGCATCAATTTTTTCATTTTTGCATGGGCAACAGGATAAAATGGACCCTAAAATTTGTTGGGCAATTTCTCCTGAGTACACAGATACCTCATATGTGGTCATAAACCACTGTTTGGGCGCACGGCAGGGCTCAGAAGGGAAGGAGCGCCATTTGACTTTTTGAATGGAAAATATGCTGGAATATTTAGCGGTTGCCATGTCGCATTTGGAGAGTCCCTGTGTGCCTAAACATTGGAGCTCCCCCACAAGTGACCCCATTTTGGAAACTAGACCCCCTAAGGAACTTATCTAGATGCAGAGTGAGCACTTTGAACCCCCAGGTGCTTCACAAATTGATCCGTAAAAAAAAGAAAGTACTTTTTTTTTCACAAAAATTTTCTTTTAGCCTCAGTTTTTTCATTTTCACATGGGCAACAGGATAAAATGGATCCTAAAATTTGTTGGGCAATTTCTCCTGAGTACACAGATACCTCATATGTGGTCATAAACCACTGTTTGGGCGCACGGCAGGGCTCAGAAGGGAAGGAGCGCCATTTGACTTTTTGAATGGAAAATATGCTGGAATATTTAGCGGTTGCCATGTCGCATTTGGAAAGTCCCTGTGTGCCTAAACATTGGAGCTCCCCCACAAGTGACCCCATTTTGGAAACTAGACCCCCCAAGGAACTTATCTAGATGCAGAGTGAGCACTTTGAACCCCCAGGTGCTTCACAAATTGATCCGTAAAAAAAAGAAAGTACTTTTTTTTCACAAAAATTTTCTTTTAGCCTCAGTTTTTTCATTTTCACATGGGCAACAGTATAAAATGGATCCTAAAATTTGTTGGGCAATTTCTCCTGAGTACACAGATACCTCATATGTGGTCATAAACCACTGTTTGGGCGCACGGCAGGGCTCAGAAGGGAAGGAGCGCCATTTGACTTTTTGAATGGAAAATTAGCTCCAGTCGTTAGCGGACACCATGTCATGTTTGGAGAGCCCCTGTATGCCTAAACTTTGGAGCTCCCCCACAAATGACCCCATTTTGGAAACTAGACCCCCTAAGAAACTTATGCAGATGCACAGTGAGCACTTTGAACCCCCAGGTGCTTCACAAAAGTTTATAACGCAGAGCCGTGAAAATAAAAAATCATTTTTTTTTTCTCAAAAAATGATTATTTAGCCCCATATTTTTTATTTTCACAATGGTTACAGGAGAAATTGGACCCCAAAAATTGTTGTCTAATTTGTCCTAAGTACGCTAGTACCTCACATGTGGGGGAGAACCACTGTTTGGGCACACGTCAGGGCTTGGAAGGGATGTAGTGACGCTTTGAAATGTCGACTTGATGGAATGGTCTGCGGGCGGGCAGAGCCCCTGATGCGCCTAAACAGTAGAAACCCCCCACAAGTGACCACATTTTGTAAACTAGACCCCTCAAGGAACTTAACTAGATGTGTGGTGAGCACCTTGAACCTCCACGTGCTTCACAGAAGTTTGTAATGCAGAGCCGTGAAAATAAAAAATCATTTTTTTCCTCAAAAACTGATTTTTTTAACCCGCAATTTTTTATTTTCACAAGGGTAACAGGAGAAATTGGACCACAAAAGTTGTTGTACAGTTTGTCCTGAGTACACTGGTACCCCATATGTGGGGGGGAACCACTGTTTTGGCGCATGGGAGAGCACAGAAGGGAAGGAGCGCCATTTTGGAATGCAGACTTGATGGAATGTTCTGTGGGCGTCATGTTGCGTTTGGAGAGCCCCTGATGTGCCTAAACAGTAGAAACCCCCCACAAGTGACCCCATTTTGGAAACTAGACCCCCCAAGGAGCTTATCTAGATGTGTAGTGAGCACTTTGAACCCCCAAGGGCTACACAGAAGTTTATAACGCTGGGCCATGAAAATAAAAAAATCATATTTTTTCCACAAACATGATCTTTTAGTCCCCAATTTTTTTATTTTCCCAAGGGTAACAGGAGAAATTAGACCTCAAAAGTTGTTGTCCAATTTGTCCTGAGTACGCTGATATCCCATATGTGGGAGAAAACTACTGTATGGGCACACTTCGGGGCTCGGAAGGGAAGTAGTGACGTTTTGAAATGCCGACTTGATGGAATGGTCTGCGGGCGCATGTTACGTTTGCAGAGTCCCTGATGTGCCTAAACAGTATAAACTCCCCACAAGTGACCCCATTTTGGAAACTAGACCCCGCAAGGAACTTATCTAGATGTGTGGTGAGCACTTTGAACCCCCAAGTTCTTCACAGAAGTTTATAACGCAGAGTCGTGAAAATAAAAAATCATTTTTTTCCACAAAAATAACTCTTTTAGTCCCCAATTTTTTTTCCCAACAGTAACAGGAGAAATTAGACCCCCAAAGTTGTTGTGCAATTTTTCCCGAGTACGCTGATACCCCATATGTGGGGGTAAACCACTGTTTGGGCACACGTCGGGGCTTGGAATAAAGGGAGCATTGTTTGACTTTTTGAACGCAAAATTTGCAGGAATCAATGGTGGCGCCATGTCGCGTATGGAGACCCCCTGATGTACCTAAATAGTGGAAACCCCTCAATTCTAACTCCAACCCTAACCCCAACACACCCCTAACCCCAACCCTAACCCCTACACACCCCTAACCATAATACAAACCCTAACCATAACCCTAACCCCAACACACCCCTAACCCTAATCCCAACTCTAACCATAAACCTAACCACAAGCCTAACCCTAATCCCAACCCTAACCCCAAAACACCCCTAACGCTTATCCCAACCCTAACCCTAATCCCAACCCTAACCCTAATTCCAACCCTAACCCTAATTCCAACCCTAACCCTAATTCCAACCCTTACCCTAGTTCTAACCCTAACCCTAGTTCTAACCCTAAGGCTGGGTTCATATTGCGTTTTACCAGCCCGTTCAACACGTAGCGTTGACGGGCTGGTAACGGTATAGCATAACGCGATTGCGTTATGCTATACCCGCTAGTGCAGAGGAATCAGCGATGATTCATCTGTGCTAGCGGTGATGGAGCCCAGACGCTGCAGCCTGCGTCCAAGGCTCCGTCACTGAATGACGACACGTCGCGAACGCATGCCGCTTCATGGCATGCGTTGCGATGCACACACAAATGGGGTGAATGGCAGCGTTAACGGACTGCGTTACACCGCGTTATTCCGCGGTGAAACGCAGTCCATCTAACGGACTGCCATAATGCAATATGAACCCAGCCTGACCCTAAGGCCCCGTGCACACGTTGCGGATTCACTTGCGGATTTTTCTAAAATCCGCAGGTAAAACGACCTGCCTTTTACCTGCGTATTTAGCGCGGATTTGCTGCGGTTTTTCTCTGCGGTTTTACGCCTATAATGGAATAGGTGTAAAATCGCTGCGGAATCCGCACAAAGAATTGACATGCTGCGGATTTAAAACCGCAGCAAATCTGCGCTGAAAAATCTGCAGCATGTGCACAGCGTTTTTTTTTACCATTTATTTGCATTGTACTGTACATGGTTTCTGGATCTGCTGTGGATCCGCAGCGCCAAATCCGCTGCGGATCCGCAGCGAAATCAGCTGCGGATCAGCAGCGAAATCAGCTGCGGATCAGCAGCGAAATCAGCTGCGGATCAGCAGCGAAATCAGCTGCGGATCAGCAGCGAAATCCGCTGCGGATCAGCAGCGAAATCAGCAACGTGTGCACAGGGCCTAATAGGAAAAAAAAAAATTCTTTATTATTTGTCCCTACCTATGACAGGGGGGTTCACTTACTTTTTTTATTTTGATCACTGTGACAGTTTATCACAGTGATCAAAATAAATGTTTTGACTATGCAGGGCACACTGCGCGTGCGCCGGCCGGCGGGCGCACTGCGCATGCGCCCGCCATTTTCCAAGATGGCGGCGCCCATGAAGAATCCCGGGCAGCCGCCGGGAAGGATCCAGGGACATCGATGGACCGGGAGAGGTGAGTATGGGGGTCGGAAGTGAGGGGGGGAGGATCGGAAGGTGGGGGCAGCGGAGGCCAGGACGAGGGGAGCTCTTAGTGACGGCGGTGACCGACCGCTGCCATCTTTCGGTGGCGGCGGCCGATCGCCGCCGTGAATCCGTGTGGGGGGGTCAGGGCTCGGTGTCCAGCCATGGCAGATGCTATTGCAGCATCGGCCATGGCTGGATTGTAATATTTCACCAATTATATTGGTGAAATATTACAGATTGCTCTGATTGGCTGTTTCACTTTTAACAGCCAATCAGAGCGATCGTGGCCATGGGGGGGTTAAGCCAACCCCCCTGTGGTGAAGCACAAAGGGTCCTGTGCCGGCGGGTCGGGTGACCTTTCAGTGACCCCGGTCACCCGGCCCGCAGGAACGCGATCCTTTCATGACGCCACATAGGCGTCATGGGTCGGATTGGCACTGACTTTCATGATGCCTACGTGGCGTCACGGGTCGGGAAGGGGTTAATTTGGTGGTGCAGGTGTTAGGCTGACCAGATGAGGAGGCAGTGGAGGAAGCAATGTAGGAGGAGGAGGCACCATGGACAGAGAAATGTGCAGCAATCCTTGGTGGTGGTAGGATATGCAGCAGAATGACTTCCGCCTCAGGCCCAGCCTCCATTATATTTATCCAGATGTCAGTGACTGTAATATAACGTCCCTGCCCATGCTTACTGGTCCACGTATTGGTGGTTATGTTGACCTTGCCATTGATGGAGTTGCGCACTGCAAACCTGATTTTGTCCACAACTTGTGTGTGCAGGCCAGGGATGGCTCACATGGAAAAGTAGTGGCATCTGGGAACCACTTGCTGTGCGATAGCCATAACCATGAGTTTTCTAAAACTGTCGTCTCCACCAGCCGGAATGGCAGCATTTCAAAAGGCCAAGAATTTTTTGAAATGCTTTCTTTTAGTACCATGGCTTAATAGTGGGTAGGGAGTTGTTTCTCTTTCTCTCCAGTGTTTGGGGGATGGACAGCTGAACGCTTCCATTGAATGGTATGGAGATACTGACACTGCTAGTAGTGGTAGTGCTGTCACAGACTCTCTTTGCAGTGAGCCAGGTGGCCTTGTTGATTGGAAGTGGGAGGAAGAGATTGAGACTCAGCAGAACAAGGAGAAGAGGGAGTCACAGATCTTTCCTGATTTATCAGGAGTGTACTCCATTGCTTGTGCTTTGAATTCAGATGCCTTGTCATGCAGATCATGATCAGGTTGAAAATATTAATGCCTCGCTTTAGGCCCTGATGGCACCACCTGCAAAACACTCATCTCTTGTTGCTAGCACATTGCTTGAAGAAATGCCATGACAGGGAGCTTCTTTGAGCTGACTTTGATGTGTTCAGTTTGTTGGCATGGTGTGCAGTAACAGCTGACATTCTGGCTAGGGGCTGGCTTCTGTGCTTTTGCTGTGCAGTTGGGTCAGTGTGGCCACCTCCTCTTCCTCTGAACTGTGCACGTCAAACTAATGGCCTTCATTCCCATCACTTTGACTGTGTACACTAACCACCAACCCTTTCACATACTCATCCTTCAACCGAAAAAGTGGTTAGGCATCAGTGCACTCAATCTCTTCCACTTGTGGGACAGGGCCGGATGGATGGCCCATGGAATCCCAACCAGTGAAGTCATCAAAAAAGCAGAAGTGATTGCTGCATTACTTGGGGCTCAGACTGCTTGGCTGATTTGCAAATGGGTGAGGTGTAAGCCAGATGACCATGGTCTGCAGGTGTCAACTCTATGCTTTCAACAGGGGACTAGGTGGAAGATAATACGAAGGAACTGGAGGCACTCTCAGCCATCCAATCTAAAACAGCCTGTCATGGTGAATGACTCGACCCAATGGATGGTCAGTCAGCTACCGGCACAACTCACATACAACGGGATAAAATAGGGGTGAGGAAGGCCCTACCAATAGGGAATGAGGAATTGTCACCACCTGAGCTCAAAAATGAGCCTGTCCCTACACTAACCTAACGCCCTATGGGGGTCCTTGCCCCCACCGCCTTCAGGATACCTCATCCTTAGTTGTTACCTACTACTGCCCTGGCTAGTGCACTGGTCAGCAAGGAGCACTAGCCTCACCTCTTCAGATAATAAACACAGGTGGAAGTGACAAACACCAAAGGGACAAGATGCACCACTGCTAAGCTCCACACTGCAGATAACAACAGAAACTGGACTCCAAACACCTGGCGTGTCAGACACCAGAGAGCTTCTCCTGCTTGGCTGGTCTCCAGAAAGGAACTGTATAACCTAGAGTCAGCTGATGCATCAGATGACCTTTTAAAGGAAGGTGGGAGTGGTCACCACCCACACCAGCTGACCCAGCAGCACTGCAGTAATACCAGGTTGCCAGTGGGGAAAATTGACATTAATCCCCTTATGGTCCAAAAGGAAAAAAATTTAACTGAATGGAACCAGATCTGCACCAAATCCAAAAATGGATTGTGACACCGCCTTAACATTGTTTTGCCTCACCATTCGTGCAGTGGTACTTGACCCTACAAAATTAAGCAGAGCATCCTGTCACCTGCATGCACCAGAGGAAGGTGTTTCATTTAGACACATAACAGGCACAGAACGACAACGTCCTCTCCCTGCAGCAGCTACACCACCAGCACCAGCACCATGTCCACTTCCCCTATTTGATGCTCTCCTCATTATTATACACCACCAAAAAGTACACAGTAGAGATTAGAAAGAGGATTTTTTTCAAAGTACTCCCACAGAGACTTGTGCACTTTTCTGGTAGAGTACTCACACTGAGACAGGTGCAGAGTACACACACAGGCTTTTTGGAAAACAAAAAACAAGAAACAAATATCCTAAAATAAAACAAAATAAAAAATATATTGCAAAACATGCATGAAGTTGTAATAATAATAATAAGGGTATTTGGTAAACATAATTTTGATCAAAAGAATGTACAAGCCATCCCGCCACGTCAAGGCAACCCTTTGTGGGACAGTCCTACTCTAATATTAAAAACCTTTCCACTTGTCAAGTGACGTAAATGTGAACAAGGACAGAGAGACTGAACCCACCAGTTGAAGCATAGGCCAGACAGGATGGATTTTTCAGCTCAAAAGCAGGGCGGTCACACCCTTATATGCACAAAATGCACTAAGAACTAAATGAAAAACTGGGTCTGAACTGAAAAAGTAAGTTGATGTGTATGCAAAATGTAAATGCATATCAAAAACATGACCATTAAACAGAGAAAACAAAAAACAAGAAACAAATATCCTAAAATAAAACAAAATAAAAAATATATTGCAAAACATGCATGAAGTTGTAATAATAATAATAAGGGTATTTGGTAAACATAATTTTGATCAAAAGAATGTACAAGCCATCCCGCCACGTCAAGGCAACCCTTTGTGGGACAGTCCTACTCTAATATTAAAAACCTTTCCACTTGTCAAGTGACGTAAATGTGAACAAGGACAGAGAGACTGAACCCACCAGTTGAAGCATAGGATATTTGTTTCTTGTTTTTTGTTTTCTCTGTTTAATGGTCATGTGTTTGACATGCATTTACATTTTGCATACACATCAACTTACTTTTTCAGTTCAGACCCAGTTTTTCATTTAGTTCTTAGTGCATTTTGTGCATATAAGGGTGTGACCGCCCTGCTTTTGAGCTGAAAAATCCATCCTGTCTGGCCTATGCTTCAACTGGTGGGTTCAGTCTCTCTGTCCTTGTTCACATTTACGTCACTTGACAAGTGGAAAGGTTTTTAATATTAGAGTAGGACTGTCCCACAAAGGGTTGCCTTGACGTGGCGGGATGGCTTGTACATTCTTTTGATCAAAATTATGTTTACCAAATACCCTTATTATTATTATTACAACTTCATGCATGTTTTGCAATATATTTTTTATTTTGTTTTATTTTAGGATATTAGTTTCTTGTTTTTTGTTTTCTCTGTTTAATGGTCATGTGTTTGATATGCATTTACATTTTGCATACACATCAACTTACTTTTTCAGTTCAGACCCAGTTTTTCATTTAGTTCTTAGTGCATTTTGTGCATATAAGGGTGTGACCGCCCTGCTTTTGAGCTGAAAAATCCATCCTGTCTGGCCTATGCTTCAACTGGTGGGTTCAGTCTCTCTGTCCTTGTTCACATTTACGTCACTTGACAAGTGGAAAGGTTTTTAATATTAGAGTAGGACTGTCCCACAAAGGGTTGCCTTGACGTGGCGGGATGGCTTGTACATTCTTTTGATCAAAATTATGTTTACCAAATACCCTTATTATTATTATTACAACTTCATGCATGTTTTGCAATATATTTTTTATTTTGTTTTATTTTAGGATATTTGTTTCTTGTTTTTTGTTTTCTCTGTTTAATGGTCATGTGTTTGATATGCATTTACATTTTGCATACACATCAACTTACTTTTTCAGTTCAGACCCAGTTTTTCATTTAGTTCTTAGTGCATTTTGTGCATATAAGGGTGTGACTGCCCTGCTTTTGAGCTGAAAAATCCATCCTGTCTGGCCTATGCTTCAACTGGTGGGTTCAGTCTCTCTGTCCTTGTTCACATTTACGTCACTTGACAAGTGGAAAGGTTTTTAATATTAGAGTAGGACTGTCCCACAAAGGGTTGCCTTGACGTGGCGGGATGGCTTGTACATTCTTTTGATCAAAATTATGTTTACCAAATACCCTTATTATTATTATTACAACTTCATGCATGTTTTGCAATATATTTTTTATTTTGTTTTATTTTAGGATATTTGTTTCTTGTTTTTTGTTTTCTCTGTTTAATGGTCATGTGTTTGATATGCATTTACATTTTGCATACACATCAACTTACTTTTTCAGTTCAGACCCAGTTTTTCATTTAGTTTCTTAGTGCATTTTGTGCATATAAGGGTGTGACCGCCCTGCTTTTGAGCTGAAAAATCCATCCTGTCTGGCCTATGCTTCAACTGGTGGGTTCAGTCTCTCTGTCCTTGTTCACATTTACGTCACTTGACAAGTGGAAAGGTTTTTAATATTAGAGTAGGACTGTCCCACAAAGGGTTGCCTTGACGTGGCGGGATGGCTTGTACATTCTTTTGATCAAAATTATGTTTACCAAATACCCTTATTATTTATTATTACAACTTCATGCATGTTTTGCAATATATTTTTTATTTTGTTTTATTTTAGGATATTTGTTTCTTGTTTTTTGTTTTCTCTGTTTAATGGTCATGTGTTTGATATGCATTTACATTTTGCATACACATCAACTTACTTTTTCAGTTCAGACCCAGTTTTTCATTTAGTTCTTAGTGCATCTTGTGCATATAAGGGTGTGACCGCCTGCTTTTGAGCTGCTTTTGAGCTGAAAAATCCATCCTGTCTGGCCTATGCTTCAACTGGTGGGTTCAGTCTCTCTGTCCTTGTTCACATTTACGTCACTTGACAAGTGGAAAGGTTTTTAATATTAGAGTAGGACTGTCCCACAAAGGGTTGCCTTGACGTGGCGGGATGGCTTGTACATTCTTTTGATCAAAATTATGTTTACCAAATACCCTTATTATTATTATTATTACAACTTCATGCATGTTTTGCAATATATTTTTTATTTTGTTTTATTTTAGGATATTTGTTTCTTGTTTTTTGTTTTCTCTGTTTAATGGTCATGTGTTTGATATGCATTTACATTTTGCATACACATCAACTTACTTTTTCAGTTCAGACCCAGTTTTTCATTTAGTTCTTAGTGCATTTTGTGCATATAAGGGTGTGACCGCCCTGCTTTTGAGCTGAAAAATCCATCCTGTCTGGCCTATGCTTCAACTGGTGGGTTCAGTCTCTCTGTCCTTGTTCACATTTACGTCACTTGACAAGTGGAAAGGTTTTTAATATTAGAGTAGGACTGTCCCACAAAGGGTTGCCTTGACGTGGCGGGATGGCTTGTACATTCTTTTGATCAAAATTATGTTTACCAAATACCCTTATTATTATATTATTACAACTTCATGCATGTTTTGCAATATATTTTTTATTTTGTTTTATTTTAGGATATTTGTTTCTTGTTTTTTGTTTTCTCTGTTTAATGGTCATGTGTTTGATATGCATTTACATTTTGCATACACATCAACTTACTTTTTCAGTTCAGACCCAGTTTTTCATTTAGTTCTTAGTGCATTTTGTGCATATAAGGGTGTGACCGCCCTGCTTTTGAGCTGAAAAATCCATCCTGTCTGGCCTAGCTTCAACTGGTGGTTCAGTCTCTCTGTCCTTGTTCACATTTACGTCACTTGACAAGTGGAAAGGTTTTTAATATTAAGTAGGACTGTCCCACAAAGGGTTGCCTTGACGTGGCGGGATGGCTTGTACATTCTTTTGATCAAAATTATGTTTACCAAATACCCTTATTATTATTATTATTACAACTTCATGCATGTTTTGCAATATATTTTTTTATTTGTTTTATTTTAGGATATTTGTTTCTTGTTTTTTGTTTTCTCTGTTTAATGGTCATGTGTTTGATATGCATTTACATTTTGCATACACATCAACTTACTTTTTCAGTTCAGACCCAGTTTTTCACACAGGCTTTTTGACAGAGTACTCACACAGAAACAGGTGCAGGGTACACAAACAGGCTTTTTCGCAAAGTACTCACACAGAGATGGGTGCAGAGTACACGCACAGGCTTTTTGACAGAGTACTCACACAGAGACAGATGCAGAGTACATAAACAAGCTTTTTGGCAGAGTACACAGAAGTGAGGATATGAATAAGCACCAGTGTTGTGACAGACTTATAAATGCAGACTGACAGTTGCTGAAGAGACTTATTTCTTTATGGTGCTGCAGTAGCCAACAATGCAGTACATATCCAGAAAAGAGAATATGAAAGGCAGCACTCACCAGTCTCTTCTGTGAATTAAAAGTCCATTATTTCAATACAATCCGGACATCTATCTAGTGGTAGTGCGGCGTGCAGGGGGAGATATGCAGGGAAACAGGTGAACAGTGCTCTGCAGCCTTTGAACAAACTTTATTCGACACTGAACACGAACAGTAACTTCTGGAAAAAAAAAGTCAGCGTTCGGAGTTCAGCATCAGACACTTTGCAGTTCAGGTTTGCTCATCCGTACTCTTTTCCTATTTTGTTACATTCAGGGTCTGGGAATTTTCCCATATACCAAAGGTCTTTTTGGGTTTCTTTCTATTTCTTCTATCTTTCATGTATGACTGTGTGAAAGTGTCTTCAGCCCTGTTTCATCCATTGTCTTTGTGCACTTCGCTCTGTTGTTTCTGTTTTGGGTTAGACTCTGTGTATAGTTGAGGGAAGATGTGTATCTTCGTACCGTATTAGCCAGTAGATAGAAAAATATTTAGACTTGAGAGTCCTCAGTGGTTGATACCTTTTAATGGCTAACTGAAAAGATGGTAACAAATTGCAAGCTTTCGAGACTACTCAGGTCTCTTCATCAGGCGAAGACTAATACAACATCTGAAGAATCACATATTTATACATAACACAGTACAGAAAAAATGCAATAAGATAAGACAAGTGACGTGAAGCAGAACTGTCATTATGGCAGAGGAATGAACATAAATATTGGAACAGTTCATAGATAAGGAGTGAAAGTTTTATTGCCCTCTGATTGGAGTCTGCTATTGTGTTTTGATGTCCCTAGAAGGTCAGAGAAGCAGATTCCTTAATTGATGTAGAAAGACATGAATCTGTGTGATATATTCATTCCAGCACTAAGAGTGTCAAAGGTCATCATAAGTTTATATTCCCAAACCTTTCTATCTTTCTCAGATTTAAAGTTAGATTTTAATACAAGTAATTCCATATCCATCATGCTATGACCGGGCACACAAAAGTGTTTTGCCACAGGTAAATCCATTCTTTTTTCTCTTATTGTGTGGCGATGAGAATTCATCCTTGTTCTCAGTTTTTGCCCGGTCTCTCCCACATACAGACCCCCAGTTGGACATTTAGTACATATAATTAGGTACACCACATTAGATGTGATGCAGCTGAAAGTACCTGGCATCTTGTAGTCCTGATGTGAGTTGGGGATCTTTATCTTGTCCGTGGTCATTATAAATGGGCAGGTTTTGCATTTCTTATGGTTGCAAGGAAAGGTTCCTGCAGCTGTTGGGGAGGACAAGGAGCTTCTGACAATGATGCTTCTTAGATTTGGGGGCTGCCTAAAACACAGTAGTGGGGGGTCTGGAAATATGGATTGTAATCGGGCATCTTTTTGTAGTACAGGTTGTAGTTTCCGTGCAGCTCCCCTTAGCATCTCCAGATTTGGATTGTAGGTGACCACTAGAGGCACCCGGTTATTTTCTTCTTTAGCTTTGTAATGTAGCAGGTGATTCCTTGATATTCTGGTGGCTCTTGTAATTTGGTTTTCAATTGTTCTTGGATGGTAGCCCTGGTTCAAAAAGGTCTTTCTGAGGCGAATAAGGTGTTAATCTCTATCCATAGGGTTGGAACATATACGATTGTATCTGATGGCTTGGCTGTAGACAATAGAGTTTTTTATGTGTTTTGGATGGAAACTGTCCCATTTAAGGTATGTTGGACGGTCGATTGGCTTCTGATACAGGGATGTCTCTATTGCATTGTTCTTTAGCTTAATGGTGGTGTCTAAAAAGTTAATTTCAGTGCTGGAGTAGTTAAGTGTTAAGTTGATGGTGGGATGAAATTGGTTGAACTGTTCATGGAACGCCTTTAGCTGTTGTTCAGACTCCGTCCAGATGATTAAAATGTCATCAATGTAGCGGTAGTAGGCCCGAGGCCTGATGGGACATGAGGACAAAAAGTCGCTTTCAAGCTTGGCCATGAAAAGATTTGCATACTGTGGAGCCATTTTACTTCCCATAGCTGTGCCAGTCTCTGAAAACCAACAAAGAAATCATCATTAAACCTGCTGACAAGGGAGGTGCAATAGTCATGATGAACACATCAGACTATATGAAGGAAGCAAACAGACAACTTACGGACACACGCTACTACAGAAAACTGGAGTCGTACCCTACACAGGACTATTACAAGGAACTAAGCAAGTTGGTATCTTGTCTGTCTGACAAATCCATAAGAGCTGATGTCCTGATACCAGAAAGTCCAAGAACAGGGACGTTTTACATGCTTCCCAAAATCCACAAAGCTGGGAATCCAGGGAGGCCGATTATTTCATGTGTGGACACCCTTACTGAGCAGGTATCTGGATGGGTAGAGGGTATTCTTAAACCCCTGGTAAAGGATACACCCAGCTACATTCAGGACACAACTGACCTACTGAATAAACTAGCAGCAATAGGTCCCCTACCAGAAGGAACCATCCTGGCCACCATGGATGTGGAATCTTTGTACTCTAATATCCCACACCAGGATGGATTAAATGCCTGCAAAGTCTTCATGGGAAACACCGGGAATGATGCTGATTCTGTGGTGAAACTCACAAAATTCATCCTCACCCACAATTACTTTGAATTTGACAAGATCTATCTTCAGGAGACTGGCACAGCTATGGGAAGTAAAATGGCTCCACAGTATGCAAATCTTTTCATGGCCAAGCTTGAAAGCGACTTTTTGTCCTCATGTCCCATCAGGCCTCGGGCCTACTACCGCTACATTGATGACATTTTAATCATCTGGACGGAGTCTGAACAACAGCTAAAGGCGTTCCATGAACAGTTCAACCAATTTCATCCCACCATCAACTTAACACTTAACTACTCCAGCACTGAAATTAACTTTTTAGACACCACCATTAAGCTAAAGAACAATGAAATAGAGACATCCCTGTATCAGAAGCCAATCGACCGTCCAACATACCTTAAATGGGACAGTTTCCATCCAAAACACATAAAAAACTCTATTGTCTACAGCCAAGCCATCAGATACAATCGTATATGTTCCAACCCTATGAATAGAGATGAACACCTTATTCGCCTCAGAAAGACCTTTTTGAACCAGGGCTACCATCCAAGAACAATTGAAAACCAAATTACAAGAGCCACCAGAATATCAAGGAATCACCTGCTACATTACAAAGCTAAAGAAGAAAATAACCGGGTGCCTCTAGTGGTCACCTACAATCCAAATCTGGAGATGCTAAGGGGAGCTGCACGGAAACTACAACCTTTACTACAAAAAGATGCCCGATTACAATCCATATTTCCAGACCCCCCACTACTGTGTTTTAGGCAGCCCCCAAATCTAAGAAGCATCATTGTCAGAAGCTCCCTGTCCTCCCCAACAGCTGCAGGAACCTTTCATTGCAACCATAAGAAATGCAAAACCTGCCCATTTATAATGACCACGGACAAGATAAAGATCCCCAACTCACATCAGGACTACAAGATGCCAGGTACTTTCAGCTGCATCACATCTAATGTGGTGTACCTAATTATATGTACTAAATGTCCAACTGGGGTCTGTATGTGGGAGAGACCGGGCAAAAACTAAGAACAAGGATGAATTCTCATTGCCACACAATAAGAGAAAAAAGAATGGATTTACCTGTGACAAAACACTTTTGTATGCCCGGTCATAGCATGATGGATATGGAATTACTTGTATTAAAATCTAACTTTAAATCTGAGAAAGATAGAAAGGTTTGGGAATATAAACTTATGATGACCTTTGACACTCTTAGTGCTGGAATGAATATATCACACGGATTCATGTCTTTCTACATCAATTAAGGAATCTGCTTCTCTGACCTTCTAGGGACATCAAAACACAATAGCAGACTCCAATCAGAGGGCAATAAAACTTTCACTCCTTATCTATGAACTGTTCCAATATTTATGTTCATTCCTCTGCCATAATGACAGTTCTGCTTCACGTCACTTGTCTTATCTTATTGCATTTTTTCTGTACTGTGTTATGTATAAATATGTGATTCTTCAGATGTTGTATTAGTCTTCGCCTGATGAAGAGACCTGAGTAGTCTCGAAAGCTTGCAATTTGTTACCATCTTTTCAGTTAGCCATTAAAAGGTATCAACCACTGAGGACTCTCAAGTCTAAATATTTTTCTATAGTTGAGGGTGCAGTTAAGGACACTCATGGTCGAGTGAGGGTGCCTTTTTGAGTAATTTTAGGGTTTCAACCTCTACGGTTAGGCAAGGACAAATCAGGGACAGTTTAGGGATTTGCCTACTGTGTATATGAACCTCTGGTGTGCAGGTTTAAGATCTGCCTTGATTTGTTCATCCCCATGTTAATGTTAAAAATTTCAATGACATGCAGCGTCCACACAAGTGACGACATGTTGGAGCCTTGGGAGTGGAATACCAGACTAGAAGAAAGAATGTAGAAAACAGAAGATAGATTAGCTAATTGTTGGACTGGCAGAGATAAGACAGGTAAGTAGTGGGCATGGAGAATTAAGCATAAGTTTTTTTTAACCCTATCGTAGCCCATTCGATTCACATTGTATTTTTTTTTTAACTTGAATTGAATTTCTCATCCAAAAAAGAGCAGGTATGCCAAAATTTAATTTTTGGTCAGTAACTCAACTGTAATTGCAGATTATTATATGAATGAGCAAACTTATTGAAGTTCAAGTCTCTTAATGGGATAAACATAAAATAAAAAAAAAGTAATAAAACTTTAAAAAAAGATATATTTAATAATAATAATAATAATAATAATTTTATTTCTATAGCGCCAACATATTCGGCAGCACTTTACATTATAGAGGGGACTTGTACAGACAATAGACATTACAGCATAACAATAAACACAGATCAAAGTAGATACCAAGAGGAATGAGGGCCTATATATTTTTTTCCATTAAAAATTGCGTTGTAATGCTATCATAGGGAAGCCTGCATGGACTTGCTTAAGGTTATGTGAGCCTTCTGTAGCTGACGTTATCTTCAGCAATGAGGAAAATAGCATCAGGTATTTTTTTTTAGCAATTAATACAATACCACTAATGTAAGCATAAAGAGTAACTGTAAACGGATTATTATATAAAGTAAAAAGCAGCCTAAATTGCACAAAATGTTTTTTTATTTTATCTATTAACTAAGTTTCAACATTTTTTCCAGATCATGCAAAATATACTTTAATCACATTAAATATATCTCATTTTTAGAAATTGCATTTACTGGACATATTTGTGTTTCTCTTTTTCTTGCAGTCACAATTGATATTCTGTACAAAATGTTGTAATTTCTTCATCTAAGTGCACAAAATAACTTTTAATGGCAGTGAAAGTGATAAAAAATTAGATTTAGTCAGAGAGTATACCAGCTATTTTCGGATTGTGTTGAAATTAAGTGCTTGATACAAACATCCTTGCTCTTATTTTGATAAAAATTAAAGCCATTATAGCCTTCAGTCATGTAACATAACGTCCTCAGTTTACTGATACAGACAATTGTACAATTTGAAGTGAAATCATTACGTGATTGTAGAGTAGCAGTTAGCATAATTATTTATTCTTGACCTTTGTACGTTTGCATACAAATGTGATAAAAACATTGTTAGTCTGATTTTGTATAAAGTTTAGAAGTAGAGTTTAGGCTTTAACCTTTTCTAAACTTTAAAATATCTAGTATGTGAGTAATAGATAATTTTAGCAATGTGGTTTCAAAATTTATGCTGAGTACATCCTCCAATTGGTGCTACACCATTAATTCTGAAACAGTTCTTTTTCTTCATCCTTTCCAATGTTATGTCCTGTGGTAATAATGGTGTACATTTTCCCTTCAATTAACTGAGTGTATACCAAAAAATGTCTATTTTATTTTAGAAAAGAAGCAATGCACAAATACACTGACCCATAAAAAGCAAACAGATGCTAAAGGAGTGTCTATATACAGTGGCGTAACTAGAGTCTGATGGGCCTTGGTGCAAGATTTGCACTTGGGGCCCCCCATTCTGAATAAAATATATATATATATATATATACACATATATATATATATATATATATATATGTGTATATATATATATATATATATATATATACACTCTGGCAAAAATTAAGAGACCACTGCTCAGTTTTATAAAAATCAGCTTCTCTACATGTCTGACAGCCATTCCATTCCAGTGTCAGTTGAATTCCAACCAGAGTACACCTCATTCTACTTAAAGGGAATCTGTCACCCTAAATTGGCGGGATATTTAAATGATGGCAGTCAGGTCAGATGGGTGGTGTTTTGGGTACTTGCCTTAACATGTTCGCCGCTGTTTCCATTATTTCTGGGAATTGTAGTCATTGCCCTCCATATAAAGCACCTGTGCATTGCAATCTTGAATTGCGCACGCGCAGTATGCTTTGCCCACAGATTGCAATGCGCAGGCATGTTATATGGAGGGCAACGACTACAATTCCCAGAAATAATGGAGACAGCGGCGAACAACATGTTAAGGCAAGTACCCAAAACACCGCCCATCTGACCTGACTGCCATCATTTAAATATCCCGCCAATTTAGGGTGACAGATTCCCTTTAATGTGCTTCTGATTAGGTGATCACCTGAACCAAATCTTATTTAACGAAGGAAAGTATAAAAAACACTGCTGTGGTGTTCACAATCCTCTTGCAATAGGACAAGCTGGATGGCAAAATAAGTGCTAGTAATATCCCAAAAGTAATGGGAATGACAAAATAACTTTTAACCATGGCAAAGGAGTTGAAAAGAAAAGTCTTGAGTGAGGAAAAGAAGGGCTCAATTCTGGCTTTACTAGCAGAGGGATACAGTGAGCGTCATGTTGCCTCCATTCTTAAAATTTCTAAGATGGCAGTCCATTACAACAAGATCAAGCAGCAGACATTGGAGACAACAAAGCTACAGACCGGCAGAGGGCGAAAACGCCACTCCACTGACTGGGATCACCGTCATCTTATTCGAATGTCACTCAGCATCCTCAGGATGACATCAAGTAACCTACAAAAGGAATGGCAAATGGCAGCTGGGGGGTGAAGTGCACGGCAAGAACAGTTCGTAAAAGGCTCCTAGAGGCAGGGCTCAAGTCATGCAAAGCTATAAAAAAGCCTTTCATCAATGAGAAGCAAAGAAGAGCCAGGCTGAAGTTTGCCAAAAACCATAAGAATTGGACCATAGAGGACTGGAGAAAGGTAATCTTCTCTGATGAGTCTAATTTTCAGCTTTGCCCAACACCTGGTCGTCTAATGGTTAGACGGAGACGTGGAGAAGCGTATAAGCCACAGAGTTTTGCATCCACTGTGAAATTTGGTGGAGGATCGGTGATGATCTGAGGATGCTTCAGCAAGGCTCGAATTTGGCAGGTTAATCTTTGCGAAGGATGTATGAATCAAGCCGCATACAAGGTTATCCTGGAAAAACAGTTGATTTCTTCTGCTCAAGTAATGTTCCCCAACTCTGAGGACTGTTTTTTCCAGCAGGACAATGCGCCATGCCCCACAGCTAGGTCAATCAATGTGTCGATGAAAGACCACCACATCAAATCCCTGTCATGGCCAGCCCAATCTCCGGACCTGACCCCATTGAAAACCGCTGGAATGTAATCAAGAGGAAGATGGATAGTCACAAGCCATCAAACAAAGAAGAACTGCTTAAATTTTTGCACCAGGAGTGGCATAAGGTCACCCAAAAGCAGTGTGAAAGACTGGTGGAAAGTATGCCAAGACGCATGAAAGCTGTGATTAAAGATCATGGTTATTCCACAAAATATTGATTTCTGAACTCTTCCTGAGTTATAACATTAGTATTGTTGTTTCTAGATGATTATGAATTTGTTTTCTTAGCATTATTTGAGGTCTGCAAGAACTGCATTTTTTTGTTATTTTGACCATTTCTCATTTTCTGAAAATAAATGCAAAATTTATTGCTTGGAAATTCGGAGACATGTTGTCAGTAGTTTATAGAATAAAAGAGTAATTTACATTATACTCAAAAATATACATATAAAGAGAAAAATCAGACAAACTGAAAAGAATATAAAAGGAAGGAGAACTGGAGAAGATGTGGAAGGTGAAGGCAACAGTGATTCCAGTGGTGATAGGAGCACTTGGAGCAGTGACCCCTAAGTTGGAAGAATGGCTACAACAGGTCCCAGGAGCAACATCTGAGCTCTCTGTCCAGAAAAGAGCAATGCTGGGAGCAACTAAGATCCTGTGCAGAACCGTCAAACTCCCAGGCCTCTGGTAGTGGACCCGAGAATGAGAAAGGACAACAAAGACCACCCCAAGTGGGAGTGAGAAGGAAGTTTATATATATAAAGGAGCCTGTCTCCTCCATATATCTCTGAACTAATCTCCCGATTTCTTCCCTCACGTAATCTCCGGTCCTCCCAGGACCTCCTTCTCTCCTCTACACTTATTCGCTCCTCACCCAACCGCCTCCAAGACTTCTCCTGAATATCCCACATCCTCTGGAATTCTTTGCCCCAACATGTCCGACTATCAACCACTCTTGGATCCTTCAGATGGAACCTGAAAAGCCATCTCTTCAGGAAAGCTTACAGCCTGCAATGACCCAGCTACCACCTTACCACTACCGGAGCTACCGCCTCAACCATCACCGGAGCTGCTGCAACTCCCCAACCTACTGTCTCCTTCCCCACCATCCTGTTGAATGTAAGCCCGAAAGGGCAGGGTCATCTCCCCTCTATATCAGTGTGTGATTGTTAGTTTGTTTATTGTAAGTGATATCTGTAATTTGTATGTAACCCCTTCTCATGTACAGCACCATGGAACCAATGGTGCTTTATAAATAAATAATAACATATACATATATATATATATATATATATATATATATATATATATATATATATATATGTTTATATGCTCCCTTCATCCTGGTATATTTGTCCCTCATCTTGACCCCATCCTGGTATATATATTCCCTATCCTGGTCTATGTCCCTTATTCTGGGACTTATTTTGGTACATATGTCTCCCATTCTCCCTCTGATATAGGAAAGATGTGTATCTTCGTACTGTTCGTTACCATTCTCCCTCTGTTCTTTAATTAATCTATAGAAAAAAATAAACTATTATACTCATTGGGGGCGTACATAGAAGTCATGGGGCCCAAAAGCAGAAGCATAATGCACTCCCCAAAGTCCTCCATATAGTATAATGCACAGCCCATAGTCCTCCCTGTAGTACTGTATAATGCACCCCTTATAGTCTTCCATACAGTATAAGGCATGCTATAGTCCTCCATATAATATACTGCACAGCCCATAGTCCACCTTATAGTATAATGCACAGTCCTTAGTCCTCCATAAAGTATAATGCACCTCATAGTCATCTATAAAGTATAATGCACAGCTCATAGTCACCCATGAAGTATAATGCACATCCCATAGTCATCCATAAAGTATAATGCACAGCCCATAGTTATCCTGTCATAGGGTTACCACGACAGAGAGGAGTCAGAAGTAGAGATGAGCGGTGTTCGAAGCGAACTGTTCGCCAATCTCAAATTCAAGCTGTTTTGGGCGGTGTTCGAGTCGTTCGACGAAACCGAACAATTTGGAAAAAATTCGGCTGGTCAAGGTTAAGTTCGATAACTGTTCGTGCACCTAAATCGTCACTGGATTTTTTCACAGTTATGCTGAGAATCACTTAATACATATTTTGAGTGTCCAGCGTGGCGGGGGAGGGGCATGGCATGGATCTCTGCAGAGATAATGAAGATCTCCATTTTTTTTCTCTTTCCCGCATTTCCAGTGGGCGGTGCAGTCTGTCAGCCTATCAGCAGCACACACATGGAGCGAGGTGCTTTTTTTCACACAAGCAAGGGCATGTGTCATTGGCTGTGTATGTCACATGTCCTTGCCCTATAAGACCCAGCCATTTCCCCCCTCGCCACCATTTTCTCACTGCTTCAGCTCAGTGTTAGACGGCACTGCTGCTGTTAGCGCTATATTGTGTGTGCATTGTGCAACTGCCACTTGCAAGCGAAATAGCTGAGAAATAGATAGGAAGGTTTAGGGAGTAGGGACTAGTTCGTAATTGCAGCCCTTTTGAGGGCTACGTTACATCAGTTCCTAGCAGTTTTAGCAGGCAGGTCTTAAATAGACAGATAGGTCAACTTGGGACAGTGACTATTTGTAATTGCAGCCCTTTTCAGGGCTAGGTTACAGCAGTTGCTATCACTTTTTGTCAGCTACACCAGCGTTCAAATTACTCCTAATTATTCGCTGCATCTATCCTGTTCAATAATTATGTGCATAGTAGCAGTGTGTGCTACTCATTCTATTAGGCCATCTAAACTAAGCTACACCAGCGTTCAAATCACTCCTAATTATTCGCTGCATCTAGCCTGTTAAATAATTGTGAGCATAGTAGCAGTGTGTGCTACTCATTCTATTAGGCCATCTATACTAAGCTACACCAGCGTTCAAATCACTCCTAATTATTCGCTGCATCTAGCCTGTTAAATAATTGTGTGCATAGTAGCAGTGTGTGCTACTCATTCTATTAGGCCATCTAAACTAAGCTACACCAGAGTTTAAAAAAAAAATAATTTTTATCTGCATCTTGCCTGGACAATAATTTTGGGCATAGTAGCATTGTGTGGTACTCATTCTATTAGGCCATCTATGCAAAGCTCCACCAGAGTTTAAAAAAAAAGAATTTTTATCTGCATCTTGCCTGGACAATAATTTTGGGCATAGTAGCATTGTGTGGTACTCATTCTATTAGGCCATCTATGCAAAGCTCCACCAGAGTTTAAAAAAAAGAATTTTTATCTGCATCTTGCCTGGACAATAATTTTGGGCCTAGTAGCAGTCTGTGGTACTCATTTTTTTAGGCCATCTATACAAAGGTCCAGCAGCATTGAAATACTCATAATTTTTTTGCTGCATCTTGCCTGTAGAATAATTGTGGGCATAGTAGCAGTATGTGGTACTCATTCTATTAGGCCATCTATACAAAGCTCCACCATCATTGAAATACTCATAATTTTTGGCTGCATCTTGCCTGTAATATAATTGTGGGCATAGTAGCAGTCTGTGGTACTCATTGTATTGGGCCATCTATACAAAGCTCCACCAGCATTAAAAAAAAAAATTATCTGCATCTCACCTGGACAATAATTTTGGGCATAGTAGCAGTCTGTGGTACTCATTGTATTAGGCCATCTATACAAAGCTCCACCAGAGTTTAAAGAAAAAAGAATTTCTATCTGCATCTTGCCTGTAGAATAATTGTGGGCAGAGTAGCAGTCTGTGGTACTCATTGTATTAGGCCATCTATACAAAGCTCCACCAGCGTTGAAATACTCATAATTTTTGGCTGCATCTTGCCTGTAATATAATTGTGGGCATAGTAGCAGTCTGTGGTACTCATTCTATTAGGCCATCTATGCAAAGCTCCACCAGCGTTGAAATACTCATAATTTTTGGCTGCATATTGCCTGTAGAATAATTGTGGGCATAGTAGCAGTCTGTGGTACTCATTGTATTAGGCCATCTATACAAAGCTCCACCAGCGTTGAAATACTCATAATTTTTTGCTGCATCTTGCCTGTAATATAATTGTGGGCATAGTAGCAGTCTGTGGTACTCATTGCATTAGGCCATCTATACTAAGCTCCACCAGCTTTCAAATTAATAATAATTCTTAGCAGCATCATGCCTGTAGAATAATTTTGGGCCTGTAGCAATGTGTAGTACTCATTCTAATAGGCCATCTATACAAAGTTCCACCAGCTTTCAAATTAATAATAATTTTTAGCTGCATCTTGCCTGTAGAATAATTTTGGGCCTGTAGCAGTGTGTGGTGCTCATTCTAATAGGCCATCTATACTAAGCTCCACCAGCTTTCAAATTAATAATAATTTTTAGCTGCATCTTGCCTGTAGAATAATTTTGGGCCTGTAGCAGTGTGTGGTACTCATTGTATTAGGCCATCTATACTAAGCTCCATCAGCTTTCAAATTAATAATAATTTTTGTTCGCTCTGAACGTGTGTTCAGCGCTGCTGGTGGTGTGCTGAGTCTGACAGATAAGCGCACGCGGCTGTCCATTGAGAATGTAGACAAACTCACGTTCATAAAGATGAACAAATCATGGATCCGCAAGGACTCTTCTACCCCTGTGTCATCCTGGGGAGAGTAAAAGCTTGAGGATTTGGTAAAATCACCTCACCAACCGTTTTAAGCAACTCTGGGGCAATTGATGCTACTTAAGTGGTGTCTGTGCCCAAAATTTTTGGAAAAAATTGACTATTTCCCCACCCCCCTTTTAACCGTAAGAAACTACATACACTATGGCTTGGGATAACACAGATGGTTGAGTGTGAAGACTAGAGCTGTTTACTCATACTATAGCCTGGGAATCAGAGGTCTGCTACAAAGCTTGAGTGTTTGCTAGTCAGCGGAGTAGCCACCGGCTGTAGATATAATTACAAATTTTTAACTGCATCTAACCCAGAAAATAATTTTGGGCCTAGAAGCAGTGTCTGCTAGTCAGCGGAGTAGCCACCGGCTGTAGATCTAATTGCAAATTTTTAATTGCATCTAGCCCAGACAATAATTTTGCAACCAAATTCAGATAGACGGTTTCAAAGGAGCGCCAGGCTGGCGATAAAGGCAGATGAGATTAAGGTTGTCCGCTGCAGCTCCGGCCGGGTACCTCAAGAGAGGATCAGACATAAGTGATGATAAAGCAATCCGGTCATAAGGAGCGCGAGGGACGCAATTCAGCTGATATTAAAAGGTCTTCATTTATTGATATCCACAACGCGTTTCAACGGAATAGCTCCGTCTTCCTCAGGTGACAGTTATACATAGAATGGAGTAGGAAAGCTATATAAAGGTGGAGCAGCAAATGAAAATTAAAAGGCAATTAATCAGAACACCCACATGATTAACCCCTTCACCCTCAAGGGTGGTTTGCACGTTAACCCCTTCACCCCCAAGGGTGGTTTGCACGTTAATGACCGGGCCAATTTTTACAATTCTGACCACTGTCTCTTTATGAGGTTATAACTCTGGAACGCTTCAACGGATCTTCGCGATTCTGAGATTGTTTTCTCGTGACATATTGTACTTCATGTTAGTGGTAAAATTTCTTCGATATAACTTGCGTTTATTTTTGAAAAAAACGCAAATATGGCGAAAATTTTTAAAATTTTGCAATTTTCAAACTTTGAATTTTTATTCCCTTAAAACAGAGAAATATATCACACAAAATAGTTAAGAAATAACATTTCCCACATGTCTACTTTACATCAGCACAATTTTGGAACCAAAATTTTTTTTTGTTAGGAAGTTATAAGGGTTAAAAGTTGACCAGCGATTTCTCATTTTTACAGCAAAATTTACAAAGCCATTTTTTTTAGGGACCACCTCACATTTGAAGTCACTTTGAGGGGTCTATATGGCAGAAAATACCCAAAAGTGACACCATTCTAAAAACTGCACCCCTCAAGGTACTCAAAACCACATTCAAGAAGTTTATTAACCCTTCAGGTGCTTCACAGTAACTAAAGCAACGTGGAAGGAAAAAATGAATATTTTACTTTTTAGCCACAAAAATTATCTTTTACAAACTTTTTTTTTATTTTCACAAGGGTAAAAGGAGAAAATGGACAGATAAGGTTGTTATGCAATTTCTCCTGAGTACGCCAATACCCCATATGTGGGGGAAAACCACTGTTTGGGCACACGGCAGAGCTCGTAAGGGAAGGAGCGACGTTTGACTTTTTCAAACTAAAATTGGCTGGAATTTAGATTGGATGCCATGTCGCGTTTGGAGAGCCCCTGATGCGCCTAAACAGTGGAAACCCCCCACAAGTGACACCATTTTGGAAACTAGACCCCCTAAGGTACTTATCTAGATCTGTTGTGAGCACTTTGAACCCTCAAGTGTTTCACAAAAGTTTATAAAGTCTGGGTGTGAAAAAAAAAAAAAAATTTTCCACAAAAATGATTTTTTAGTCCCAAATTATTGAATTTTCCCAAGGAAATTGGACCCAAAAGTTGTTGTCCAATTTGTCCTGAGTACGCTGATACCCCATATGTGGGGGGGGGAAACTGTTTGGGCGCACGGCAGGGCTTGGAAAGGAAGTAGTAACGTTTTGGAATGCAGATGTTAATGGGGGGTCATGTTCCGTTTGCAGTGCCCCAGATGAGCCTAAACAGTGGAAACCCCCCACAAATGACCCCATTTTGGAAACTAGACCCCCTAAGGAACTTATCTAGATCTTTGGTGAGCACTTTGAACCCCCAAGTGCTTCACACAAGTTTATAATGCCCGGGCATGAAAATAAAAAATCCTATTTTTTTCCCCAAAAATTATCTTTTAGTCACTAATTTTTTATTTTCCCAAGGGTATCAGGAGAAATTGGACCACATAAGTTGTTGTACAATTTGTCCTGAGTACGCTGATACCCCATATGTGGGGGGGAACCACTGTTTGGGCGCACGGCAGAGCTCGGAATGGAAGGAGCACCATTTGACTTTTTCCAACCAAAATTGGCTGGAATTGAGTTTGGATGCCATGTTGCATTTGGAGAGCCCCTGATGTGCCTAAACAGTGGAAACCCCCACAAATGACCCAATTTGGGAAACTAGACCCCCTAAGGAACTTATCTAGATTTTTGATGAGCAATTTGAACCCCCAAGTGCTTCACACAAGTTTATAACGTAGAGCCGTAAAATTTAAAAATCATATTTTTTCCACAAAAATGATCTTTTCACCCCAATTTTTATTTTTCCAAGGGTAACAAGACTCCAAAAGTTATTGTGCAATTTGTCCTGAGTGCGCTGATACCCCATATGTGGGGGTAAACCACTGTTTGGGTGCATGGCAGAGTTTGGAAGGGAAGGAGCGCCGTCTGACTTTTTCAACGCAGAATTGGCTGGACGCCATGTCGTGTTTGGAGAGCTCCTGATCTGCCTAAACAGTGGAAACCCCCATAAATGACACCATTTTGGAAACTAGACCCCTCAAGGAACTTATCTAGATGTGTGGTGAGAACTTTGAACCCCCAGGTGTTTCACTAAAGTTTATAACGTACAGCCGTAAAATAAAAAATCTTTTTTTTTTTTTACAAAAATGATTTTTTTCGCCCCCAATATTTTATTTTCACAAGGGTAACAGAAGAAATTGGAACCCAAAAGTTGTTGTCCAATTTGTCCTGAGTACACTGATACCCAATATGTTGGCGAAAACTACTGTATGGGCACACGTCGGGGCTCGGAAGGGAAGTAGTGACGTTTTGGATTGCAGACTTTGATGGAATGGTCTGGGGGCGTCATGTCACATTTGGAGAGCCCCTGATGCACCTAAACAGTGGAAACCCCCCACAAGTGACCCCATTTTGGCAAATAGACCCCACAAGGAACTTATCTAGATGTGTGGTGAGCACTTTGAACCCCGAAGTGCTTCACAGAAGTTTATAACGCACAGCCGTAAAAATAAAAAATCTTTTTTTTTTTACAAAAATGATTTTTTCGCCCCCAATATTTTATTTTCACAAGGGTAACAGGAGAAATTGGACCCCAAAAGTTGTTGTCCAATTTGTCCTGAGTACGCTGATACTCAATATGTGGGAGAAAACTACTGTATGGGCGCACGTCAGGGCTCGGAAGGGAAGTAGTGACGTTTTGGATTGCAGACTTTGATGGAATGGTCTGGGTGCGTCATGTCGCATTTGGAGAGCCCCTGATGCGCCTAAACAGTGGAAACCCCCCACAAGTGACCCCATTTTGGAAAATAGACCCCACAAGGAACTTATCTAGATGTGTGGTGAGCACTTTGAACCCCGAAGTGCTTCACAGAAGTTTATAACGCACAGCCGTAAAAATAAAAAATCCTTTTTTTTTTTTGCAAAAATGATTTTTTCGCCCCAATATTTTATTTTTACAAGGGTAACAGGAGATATTGGACCCCAAAAGTTGTTGCCCAATTTGTCCTGAGTACGCTGATAACCAATATGTGGGAGAAAACTACTGTATGGGTACACGTTGGGGCTCGGAAGGGAAGTAGTGACGTTTTGGATTGCAGACTTTGATGGAATGGTCTGGGGGCGTCATGTCGCATTTGGAGAGCCCCTGATGCGCCTAAACAGTGGAAATCCCCAACAAGTGACCCCATTTTGGAAAATAGACCCCACAAGGAACTTATCTAGGTGTGTGGTGAGCGCTATGAAGCCCCAAGTGCTTCACAGAAGTTTATAATGTACAGCCGTAAAAACAAAAAAATATTTTTTTTTGTACAAAAATGATATTTTCGCCCCCAGTTTTTTATTTTCCTAAGGGTAACAGAAGAAATAGGACAAATTGCACAATAACTCTTGGGGTCCAGAGTACGCTGATACCCCATATGTGGGGAAAAACTACTGTTTGGACGCATGGCAGAGCTCAGAAGTGAAGGAGCACCGTTTGACTTTTTCAACGCAGAATTGGCTGGAATTGAGATCAGACGCCATGTCACATTTGGAGAGCCCCTGATGTGCCTAAACAGCAGAAACCCCCCAATTCTAACTCCAACCCTAACCCCAACACACCCCTAACCCTAGTCCCAACCCTAACCACAAACCTAACCCTAACACACCCCTAATCCCAACCCTAACCCTAATCCTAACTTTAGTGCCAACCCTAACCCTAACTTTAGCCGCAACCCTAACCCTAACCCTAATGGGAAAATGGAAATAAATACATTTTTTTAATTTTATTATTTTTCCCTAACTAAGGGGGTGATAAAGGGGGGTTTAATTTACTATTTATAGCGGGTTTTTATGATTGGCAGCTGTCACGCTAAAAGACGCTTTTTATTGCAAAAATAGTTTTTTGCATCGCCACATTTTGAGAGCTATAATTTTTGCATATTTTGGCCCACAGAGTCATGTGAGGTCTTATTTTTTGCGGTACGAGTTGACGTTTTTATTTGTACCATTTTTGAGCAGGTGACATTTTTTGATCGCTTTTTATTTCGATTTTTGGGAGGTTAGAATGAACAAAAATCAGCAATTCATGAATTTCTTTTGGGGGAGGCGTTTTTATTGTTCCACGTGTGGTAAAATTGATAAAGCAGTTTTATTCTTCGGGTCAGTACGATTATGGCGATACCTCATTTATATCATTTTTTTATGTTTTGGCGCTTTTATAGAATAAAAACAATTTTATATAAAAAATAATTATTTTTGCATCGCTTTATTCTGCGAGCTATAACTTTTTTATTTTTTCGCTGATGATGCTGTATGGCGGCTCGTTTTTTGCGGGACAAGATGACGTTTTCAGCGGTACCATGTTTATTTATATCGGTCTTTTTGATCGCGCGTTATTCCACTTTTTGTTCGGCGGTATGATGATAAAGCATTGATTTTTTGCTTCGTTTTTTTTTTAAGGGGTTCACTAAAGGGGTTAACTAGTGGGACAGTTTTATAGGGAGGGTCGTTACAGACGCGGCGATACCAAATATGTGTACTTTTATTGTTTTGGTTTTTTTATTTACAGGAAGAAATGAATTTATTGGGGAATATATTTTTTTTTATTTATTTTGGATTTTTTTTTATAACATGTTTATTTTTATTTTTTTAACTTTTTTACTTTGTCCCAGGGTGGGACATCACTGTATTTTATCAAATCGCTGGTGTGACAGTGTGCACAGCACACTGTCACACCAGCGATCGCTCAGGCAGTGCAGCAGGCTTCTCAGTGCCTGCTCTCAGCAGGCACTGAGGAAGCCGCCTCCCTCCAGGACCCCGGCGCCATCTTGGATCCGGGTCCTGGGAGGGAGGAAGCCCTCAGAACAGCGCGATCACATCGCGCTGGTCTGAGGGTCTCAGGGGGGCGCGCAGGAGCCCCCACCCTGCGCGATCCTCCCCTGTGCCCCCAGTACACCGCGATCATGTTTGATCGCGGTGTGCTAGGGGTTAATGTGCCGGGAGCGGTCCGTGACCGCTCCTGACACACAGTCACGGGTGTCAGCTGTGATAATCAGCTGACACCCGGCGGCGATTAGCTGCGCTCCCCTCAGGAGCGCAGCTGATCGCCTATGACGTACTATCCCGTCCATGGGCAGAATGGCACGGGTTTTATGGACGGGATAGTACGTCTAATGTCAGAGAGGGGTTAATGACCGGGCCAATTTTTACAATTCTGACCACTGTCTCTTTATGAGGTTATAACTCTGGAACGCTTCAACGGATCTTCGCGATTCTGAGATTGTTTTCTCGTGACATATTGTACTTCATGTAAGTGGTAAAATTTCTTCGATATAACTTGCGTTTATTTTTGAAAAAAACGCAAATATAGCGAAAATTTTTAAAATTTTGCAATTTTCAAACTTTGAATTTTTATTCCCTTAAAACAGAGAAATATATCACACAAAATAGTTAAGAAATAACATTTCCCACATGTCTACTTTACATCAGCACAATTTTGGAACCAAAATTTTTTTTTGTTAGGAAGTTATAAGGGTTAAAAGTTGACCAGCGATTTCTCATTTTTACAACAAAATTTACAAAGCCATTTTTTTTAGGGACCACCTCACATTTGAAGTCACTTTGAGGGGTCTATATGGCAGAAAATACCCAAAAGTGACACCATTCTAAAAACTGCACCCCTCAAGGTACTCAAAACCACATTCAAGAAGTTTTATAACCCTTCAGGTGCTTCACAGTAACTAAAGCAACGTGGAAGGAAAAAATGAATATTTTACTTTTTAGCCACAAAAATTATCTTTTACAAACTTTTTTTTTATTTTCACAAGGGTAAAAGGAGAAAATGGACAGATAAGGTTGTTATGCAATTTCTCCTGAGTACACCAATACCCCATATGTGGGGGAAAACCACTGTTTGGGCACACGGCAGAGCTCGTAAGGGAAGGAGCGACGTTTGACTTTTTCAAACTAAAATTGGCTGGAATTTAGATTGGATGCCATGTCGCGTTTGGAGAGCCCCTGATGCGCCTAAACAGTGGAAACCCCCCACAAGTGACACCATTTTGGAAACTAGACCCCCTAATGTACTTATCTAGATCTGTTGTGAGCACTTTGAACCCTCAAGTGTTTCACAAAAGTTTATAAAGCCTGGGTGTGAAAAAAAAAAATCAATTTTCCACAAAAATTATTTTTTAGTCCCAAATTTTTGAATTTTCCCAAGGAAATTGGACCCCAAAAGTTGTTGTCCAATTTGTCCTGAGTACGCTGATACCCCATATGTGGGGGGGGAAACTGTTTGGGCGCACGGCAGGGCTTGGAAAGGAAGTAGTAACGTTTTGGAATGCAGACGTTAATGGGGGTCATGTTCCGTTTGCAGTGCCCCAGATGAGCCTAAACAGTGGAAACCCCCCACAAGTGACCCCATTTTGGAAACTAGACCCCTAAGGAACTTATCTAGATCTTTGGTGAGCACTTTGAACCCCCAAGTGCTTCACACAAGTTATATAATGCCCGGGCATGAAAATAAAAAATCCTATTTTTTTCCCACAAAAATTATCTTTTAGTCACTAATTTTTTATTTTCCCAAGGGTAACAGGAGAAATTGGACCACATAAGTTGTTGTACAATTTGTCCTGAGTACGCTGATACCCCATATGTGGGGGGGAACCACTGTTTGGGTGCACGGCAGAGCTCGGAATGGAAGGAGCACCATTTGACTTTTTCCAACCAAAATTGGCTGGAATTGAGTTTGGATGCCATGTTGCATTTGGAGAGCCCCTGATGTGCCTAAACAGTGGAAACCCCCCACAAATGACCCTATTTGGGAAACTAGACCCCCTAAGGAACTTATCTAGATTTTTGATGAGCAATTTGAACCCCCAAGTGCTTCACACAAGTTTATAACGTAGAGCCGTAAAATTTAAAAATCATATTGTTTCCACAAAAATGATCTTTTCACCCCAATTTTTATTTTTCCAAGGGTAACAAGACTCCAAAAGTTATTGTGCAATTTGTCCTGAGTGCGCTGATACCCCATATGTGGGGGTAAACCACTGTTTGGGTGCATGGCAGAGTTTGGAAGGGAAGGAGCGCCGTCTGACTTTTTCAATGCAGAATTGGCTGGACGCCATGTCGTGTTTGGAGAGCTCCTGATCTGCCTAAACAGTGGAAACCCCCATAAATGACACCATTTTGGAAACTAGACCCCTCAAGGAACTTATCTAGATGTGTGGTGAGAACTTTGAACCCCCAGGTGTTTCACTAAAGTTTATAACGTACAGCCGTAAAATAAAAAATCTTTTTTTTTTTTACAAAAATGATTTTTTCGCCCCCAATATTTTATTTTCACAAGGGTAACAGAAGAAATTGGAACCCAAAAGTTGTTGTCCAATTTGTCCTGAGTACACTGATACCCAATATGTGGGCGAAAACTACTGTATGGGCACACGTCGGGGCTCGGAAGGGAAGTAGTGACGTTTTGGATTGCAGACTTTGATGGAATGGTCTGAGGGCGTCATGTCACATTTGGAGAGCCCCTGATGCACCTAAACAGTGGAAACCCCCCACAAGTGACCCCATTTTGGCAAATAGACCCCACAAGGAACTTATCTAGATGTGTGGTGAGCACTTTGAACCCCGAAGTGCTTCACAGAAGTTTATAACGCACAGCCGTAAAAATAAAAATCTTTTTTTTTTTTTACAAAAATGATTTTTTCGCCCCCAATATTTTATTTTCACAAGGGTAACAGGAGAAATTGGACCCCAAAAGTTGTTGTCCAATTTGTCCTGAGTACGCTGATACCCAATATGTGGGAGAAAACTACTGTATGGGCGCACGTCAGGGCTCGGAAGGGAAGTAGTGACGTTTTGGATTGCAGACTTTGATGGAATGGTCTGGGTGCGTCATGTCGCATTTGGAGAGCCCCTGATGCGCCTAAACAGTGGAAACCCCCCACAAGTGACCCCATTTTGGAAAATAGACCCCACAAGGAACTTATCTAGATGTGTGGTGAGCACTTTGAACCCCGAAGTGCTTCACAGAAGTTTATAACGCACAGCCGTAAAAATAAAAAATCTTTTTTTTTTTTGCAAAAATGATTTTTTCGCCCCAATATTTTATTTTTACAAGGGTAACAGGAGAAATTGGACCCCAAAAGTTGTTGTCCAATTTGTCCTGAGTACGCTGATACCCAATATGTGGGAGAAAACTACTGTATGGGTACACGTTGGGGCTCGGAAGGGAAGTAGTAACGTTTTGGATTGCAGACTTTGATGGAATGGTCTGGGGGCGTCATGTCGCATTTGGAGAGCCCCTGATGCGCCTAAACAGTGGAAATCCCCAACAAGTGACCCCATTTTGGAAAATAGACCCCACAAGGAACTTATCTAGGTGTGTGGTGAGCGCTATGAAGCCCCAAGTGCTTCACAGAAGTTTATAATGTACAGCCGTAAAAACAAAAAAATATTTTTTTTTTGTACAAAAATGATATTTTCGCCCCAGTTTTTTATTTTCCCAAGGGTAACAGAAGAAATAGGACAAATTGCACAATAACTCTTGGGGTACAGAGTACGCTGATACCCCATATGTGGGGATAAACTACTGTTTGGACGCATGGCAGAGCTCAGAAGTGAAGGACCACCGTTTGACTTTTTCAACGCAGAATTGGCTGGAATTGAGATCAGACGCCATGTCACATTTGGAGAGCCCCTGATGTGCCTAAACAGTGGAAACCCCCCAATTCTAACTCCAACCCTAACCCCAAACACACCCCTAACCCTAGTCCCAACCCTAACCACAAACCTAACCCTAACACACCCCTAATCCCAACCCTAACCCTAATCCTAACTTTAGCGCCAACCCTAACCCTAACTTTAGCCGCAACCCTAACCCTAACCCTAATGGGAAAATGGAAATAAATACATTTTTTAATTTTATTATTTTTCCCTAACTAAGTGGGTGATAAAGGGGGTCTGATTTACTATTTATAGCGGGGTTTTATGATTGGCAGCTGTCACGCTAAAAGACGCTTTTTATTGCAAAAATAGTTTTTTGCATCGCCACATTTTGAGAGCTATAATTTTTGCATATTTTGGCCCACAGAGTCATGTGAGATCTTATTTTTTGTGGTACGAGTTGACGTTTTTATTTGTACCATTTTTGAGCAGGTGACATTTTTTGATCGCTTTTTATTTAGATTTTTGGGAGGTTAGAATGAACAAAAATCAGCAATTCATGAATTTCTTTTGGGGGAGGCGTTTTTATTGTTCCGCGTGTGGTAAAATTGATAAAGCAGTTTTATTCTTCGGGTCAGTACGATTATGGCGATACCTCATTTATATCATTTTTTTATGTTTTGGCGCTTTTATAGAATAAAAACAATTTTATATAAAAAATAATTATTTTTGCATCGCTTTATTCTGCGAGCTATAACTTTTTTATTTTTTCGCTGATGATGCTGTATGTGGCTCATTTTTTGCGGGACAAGATGACGTTTTCAGCGGTACCATGTTTATTTATATCGGTCTTTTTGATCGCGCGTTATTCCACTTTTTGTTCGGCGGTATGATGATAAAGCATTGATTTTTTGCTTCGTTTTTTTTTTAAGGGGTTCACTAAAGGGGTTAACTAGTGGGACAGTTTTATAGGGGGGGTCGTTACGGACGCGGCGATACCAAATATGTGTACTTTATTGTTTTGGTTTTTTTATTTACAGGAAGAAATGAATTTATTGGGGAATATTTTTTTTTTTTTTATTTATTTGGATTTTTTTTTATAACATGTTTATTTTTATTTTTTTAACTTTTTACTTTGTCCCAGGGTGGGACATCACTGTATTTTATCAAATCGCTGGTGTGACAGTGTGCACAGCACTCTGTCACACCAGCGATCGCTCAGGCAGTGCAGCAGGCTTCTCAGTGCCTGCTCTCAGCAGGCACTGAGGAAGCCGTCTCCCTCCAGGACCCCGGCGCCATCTTGGATCCGGGTCCTGGGGGGGAGGAAGCCCTCAGAACAGCGCGATCACATCGCGCTGGTCTGAGGGTCTCAGGTGGGCGCGCAGGGAGCCCACTCCCTGCGCGATGCTTCCCTGTGCCCCCAGTACACCGCGATCATGTTTGATCGCGGTGTGCTAGGGGTTAATGTGCCGGGAGCGGTCCGTGACCACTCCTGACACACAGTCACGGGTGTCAGCTGTGATAATCAGCTGACACCCGGCGGCGATTAGCTGCGCTCCCCTCAGGAGCGCAGCTGATCGCCTATGACGTACTATCCCGTCCATGGGCAGAATGGCACGGGTTTTATGGACGGGATAGTACGTCTAATGTCAGAGAGGGGTTAAAAATGCAAATATGACTGCAAAAAAGAAAAAAGAAAAAAACGCAAAAAAAACAAAAAAACAGATAAATTGAATAAAACCAACCTAAAAACGACATAAAAACAATGTACACAAGGAAAAATAAATGAAAATAAATAAATAAATAAATAAATAAATCTCAAAATGCATATATTACGTGACTTTTTCAATAGTGAGGTTTAACCCCTCAGGGGCCAATGTACCAAGTTTAAAAATCCAGAAACTCTCCCTTGTTATTAGATTATTATACCGATCAGGCATATCATGTGGTATCTGGTCAATAACAGTGAGTTTTAACGAATTCAAATTCTTTTGGTGCACTAGGGAGAAATGTTTTGAGAGACTGTGTAGCATGAACCCATTTTGGATATTTTGACGGTGCTTGTTGAGCCTTGCATGCATCGTCTGTATCGTCCGACTGATGTACTGCAACCCACAACCGCACTCAATTAAATAAATAATATAGCACAATTGGCAATTGACATGACAGTTGATTTTAAAACTGGTGCCTGTGGTACGAGATTGAAATTCTTGGACCCCATTCATAATAGAGACGCAACATAAACACTTAGAGGTCCTACATGCAAAACAACCCGGAATAGAATTTATCCGGGTTGCAGATGAAGATAAGGACTTGAGAGTTGTGTTGCTGGGGGCAACTAGATTTCGAAGAGTTCGGTTTTTCCGAAAAATCGACAATAGTTTTGGGTCTAGTAGCAGTGTCTGCTAGTCAGCGGATTAACACAGCTGTTAAGCAAGCTACACCACCTGTACTTTGGACACTTAATTTTTTTAAAGGAAATGCTTCCGGCCCCCGGGACAATCAGTGAAGAGCATCGGGGAGGCACCCTAAGGCACAGGGGCTGTGAGTGGCGGTAGGACGCCTTGCGGTGGACCACCAAGCTCGATCCTTATAAAAGCTTTTTAACTGCAGCAGCTTTACTGGACGATACTGGACCTGGAATTACCGCGGCTGCTGGCATGAGACTTGCCCTCCAATAGATCCTTGTAAAAGGATTTAAAGTGTACTCATTCAAATTAGAGAGACAACTTAAATAAAAAAGATTAGGCCTGCCTCCACCGCAGGGGGGCTCGCTCGACCCACCAGCGGACAGGCACCAGTATTGGGAGAGGGGGGCTGGCCGTCAGGGTCTACCGCAGCTGTGGCACAAACCCGGCGACACGCAGGTCGCACGGGCAGGAACTGACTGGTTTTTGGAGAAGTCAGTTTGGTTGATTTATCTGTGACAGCTGCTTGGTTTTGTGAGTGTGATAATCCCATTTATTCTCCTACTTTGGTTTAACTCCATCCTCCACTCCCCGATGCATTTCTCTGATATATGTAAGTGTATATTTGTTTTCCTTGTATTTTCCATTTTCCCTGTTCGTGTAACCTTGTTCGTCCGTCTGGTTGGTGTACTATGGTGCACTGCTGCTCACCTCTTCCATGGGTGGGGAAAGGTACTGACAGAGGACGGATTCAGGAGATACGGCAAGGTACAGTGCCCCATGGCTTCTTCATCTTCAGAAGTAACCCAGAGAACAGGGTGAGCTAAGGTGCCCCGTAGCGTTAGGGACAGTAAAGAAGCCCCTACTCCCGGGTCACCCGACAAGAGTCGAGACACATCCATAAAGTATAATGCACATCCCATAGTCATCCATAAAGTATAATGCACATCCCATAGTCATCCATGTAGTATAATGCACCTCCCATAGTCACCCATAAAGTATAATGCAGAGCCCATTGTCACCCATAAAGTATAAGTATAGTGCACATCCCATAGTCATCCATGTAGTAGTATGGCCGCTGATTTAAAAAAAAATAAAAATACTCACCTTCCCTGTAGGCTTTTAGCTCTGGTGAGGCATGTTTGATAAGTATCAGAGTAGGCACCCATCAGAGAAGTGTTAACTTGTCATGGTTGATGGGCACACATGAATTGGCCAATTTATGCACTAAGAACTAGAGATGAGCGACTTTCCCTTTTTTAGGGTCGAGTCGGGTTTCAGGAAACCGACTTTCTCAAAAGTCAGGTCGAATGAAATCGTCCGACTATCGGGAAAAGTCGGGGGTCCTACTGAAACACGAAACCCAATGCAAGTCAATGGGGAATCAAAGTCGCCATGGAGTGGAGGACAGTAAACACACCTACAGTGCCCATTTCAATGCCAGCAACATAAATTCTTACTACTTAAGCTTGGCAACCTTAATTAACTTTATAATAATAGTTACGCATTGAAAACTATGGGTTATTTGGCTAAACTTGAGGGGTGGGTAGGGCTGTCTCCCGGTTTTCGTGTGCCCTGGGCCAAAGAGTGTCAGTGGGCCCCTTTAACACATACCACAATTCATGATGCTCTGATACGGCACAGAAATATAGGTATAGGTATAGTACAATGAAAAATGCTGCACTTCTTATATGACATGACTGATATCTATGTTAAAATCTACAATAGCTCAAAAAACGGACAGTATATTCCTTCATACAGTATTATGGCCACCACATAGTGCGCCATACAGAATAATGAGCCCCATATATTGCTCCGTACATAATTGGTCCCATATAATGTTCCATACAGTATATGATGAGCTCCACATACTGCTCCAGTACATGATAGTCCCCATGTAATGTGCCATAAAGTATAGGACGGTCCCCATAGAGTAGAATGAGCCCCACATATTGCTCCATACAGTATAATGAGTCGCATATAAAGCTCCATACAGTATATGATGTGCCCCATATATTGCTCCACACAGAATGGGCTCCATACAATGCTCCATACAGAATAGGCCCCATATGTGCCCCATATGATGCTCCATACCCTATATGATGCCCCATAAATAGTGAACCCCATATGATTCTCCAGTATATGATGGGCCCCATGGATGATGCTACAGTGTCTGATCTGCCCCATTTAGAATGCTCCAGTATATGATGGGCCCCATGGATGCTGCTCCAGTGTCTGATCTGCCCCATTTAGAATGCTCCAGTATATGATGGGCCCCAATGGATGCTGCTCCAGTGTCTGATCTGCCCCATTTAGAATGCTCCATATATGATGGCCCATGGATGCTGCTCCATGTTGATTGCCCCATTTAGAATGTCATATATGATGGGCCCCATGGATGATGCTCCATTGTCTTATGGGCCAAAATAATGCTCCATATATAAAGGGCCACATGTACAATGCTCCAGTGTATAATGGGCCCTGTAAATGCTGTTCCAGTGTCTGATGTCCCCCATTTAGAATGCTCCAGTATATGATGGGCCCTATCTACGATGCTCAAGTGTATGCTGGGCCCCATATATAATTCTCCAGCGTATAATGCTCCCCATATATTGCTCCAAACAGTAAAAAAAATTAAATACCTCTCCTCGCTTTGGACTCCTCAGCGTCACCATCTTACAGCTCTCTGCACTTTGACTGTTTTTGCAGTGGGCGTACAGACCTGAATGTCACTGTCAGGAAACGCGGAAGATGTCACAGCGGTGGAGCATGGAGAGGTAAGTATTGCAAGTGCTGGGGCCCTGAGCAAGCAGGGGGGCCGACTCGTGGTCGACGGCACTGGCACAGGGCCCCTCATAGTACGCCGGTGTGTCTGACGGCAAGTGGGCCCTCCCACCGTCAGAGACACTTTTTTGTACTATGAGGGGCCCTGTGCCAGTGGCGTCGCCCACGAGTCTGCCCCCCCACCTGCTCAGGGAACCGGCACTTGCCCGGGTGCGCCAGGTGCTGACGCCGGCCCCTGGGGGGGGGATTTGTAGGTTTTGTAGTCCGTCCACGCTTGCAAGTGCATGTTCATTAAATGTCTAAGCATGCAACTGGTATTCAAATTTCTGAGATTTTTTCCCTCGGCTAAAGGTCCTTCCGCATTTCTTACAGATAACCTTTGCCTCATCAATAGGATTTTGGTCAAAAAAGTGCCACACTGGACTCTTCCTACTATGGTATAAACTCCTGATGCTCCGGCTTTAAAAGCGGTTTGCGTAGTCCCAGAAAAGGGAGCCTTCCAGGCCTTCTGGAGCCAGACGATGACGCAGGCTCAACACCTCCTGCCTTAGGTGCTATTGTGCTTTTGGCACTACCAGCAGATGCACCACCACCATTAGTACCAGGTGGCCCCCCCACGGCCATGTCCGCGGCCTCTTCCACTATACTTCCTCATGCTTATGAAAATGTACCCAAAATACCAGCAGTTATATGGTACTGTATCAGAAGCGTACAGCTGTATACAGTGAGTGTGAAAAATTTTAATCTCTGTATATATTTGCTGAGTAACAGACACAGACTCTCACAGGCTCAATATGGATTACCCAGAATATAAAAAGCAAAAAAGTGTACTGTATCAGAAGCGTACAGCCGTATACAGTACTGGGGTAATTTTAAATCTCCGTATATATTTCAGGAGTAACACACAGACGCTCACAGGCTCAGTATGGAGTAGACCAGAATATGAAAAGCATTAAAAGTGTACTGTATCAGTAGCGTACAGCTGTATACAGTGTTGGGGTAATTTTAAATCTCTATATGTATTTCAGGAGTAAAACACACGCTCACAGGCTCAGTATGGAGTAGACCAGAATATGAAAAGCATAAAAAGTGTACTGTATCAGTAGCGTACAGCTGTATACAGTGTAGGGGTAATTTTAAATCTCCGTATATATTACAGGAGTAACACACACGGTCACAGGCTCAGTATGGATAACACCAGAATATGAAAAGCATAAAAAGTGTACTGCATCAGCAGCGTATAGCTGTATACAGTGTTGGGGTAATTTTAAATCTCCTTAAATATTTGAGGAGTAACACACATGCTCACAGGCTCAGTATGGATTGCACCAGAATATGAAAAGCAGAAAAAGTGTACTGTATCAGTAGCATACAGCTGTATACAGTGTTGGGGTAATTTTAAATCTCCGTATATATTTCAGGAGTAACACACACGCTCACAGGCTCAGTATGGCTAACACCAGAATATGAAAAGCATAAAAAGTGTACTGTATCAGTAGCGTACAGCTGTATACAGTGTTGGGGTAATTTTAAATCTCCGTATATATTTCAGGAGTAACACACACGCTCACAGGCTCAGTATGGATAACATCAGAATATGAAAAGCATAAAAAGTGTACTGTATCAGTAGTAATGTACAGCTGTATACAGTATTGGGGTAATTTTAAATCTCCGTATATATTTCAGGAGTAACACACACGTTCACAGGCTCAGTATGGATAACACCAGAATATGAAAAGCAGAAAAAGTGTACTGTATCAGTAGCGTACAGCTGTATACAGTGTTGGGGTAAATTTAAATCTCTGTATATATTTCAGGAGTAACACACACACGCTCTCTCAGTATGGATTTGACTGTAATACACAAGCCAGAAAAACGGTACTGTATCAGAAGATACCAGCTGTATACGGTTTTGGGGAAAATTGAAATCTCCGTATATATTTCGGAAGTCACACACAGATACTCAGCATGTATTTGTCCGTGATACCAGCCGGTACACGGTAGTGTGAGGAGCGTACAGCTCTGTACGGTGTGGGAAAAAATGAACGCTCGGTAACTGTGCAGAAAAAAAGTATTAGTGCTGTGTAGATGCTGTGTTAAAAAGCACTCTGCACAGCAGTGTACACACAGCAATACAGGTAGCAGGCAGCCTAATAATCAGCTCTGCTGCTGCACACAAGAAATTCCTCCCCTGTCACTGGCAGACAGCCTAATAATCAGCTCTGCTGCTCCACACAAGAAATTCCTCCCCTCTTACTGGCAGGCAGCCTAATAATCAGCTCTGCTGCTGCACACAAGCAATTCTTCCCTGTCACTGGCAGGCAGCCTAAGAACCAGCGCTGCTGCACACAACAAAATCCTGTCCTGTCAATG